>ML102711.1:0-13971 GCA_003697995.1 Taxidea taxus jeffersonii
CAGGGGCGATAATGGTTATCAGCCTTGCTTTTTACTCTATTCTTATTAAGTTCATTCGTAGAGATGACAGATATCACACAAACATTTTAACTACATATTTTCTTCTCCCTAGTTTAAAAATTCTTCAAATGGCGTCCACCTCCATAGTTATTCATCAAGAGGAAAACAATGTCATGGCAGAACATTACCTTTTAATATTCATGGAATAGGCAAGGAGAAATAAGTGAATGCTTAGTGCCTGTGGTTAGGATTTCTGATACACGATTCCACATCATTTTGAGAACAACCCTAAGCATTATAATCCCTGTGCTTTGGAACTATGTGGCTCAGTATGGTAGCCACCAGACACAGGTGGTTGTTGAGCCCTTCAAATTGAGCAGATTCAAATTGAGATATGATGGGACAGAGGATAAGGAATGTTGATTGGGATTAAAAATCTCATGAGTGACTTTGATCGTAGAGACACTTTTTGCTGAGGGGACCACATAGATTGTGTAAATATTTTTATATCATTGTCATCAAAAACTATGGGAGCAACATTTCTCCTGACATTTACTGAGCAGCTATTAGAGGACAGGGATGCAGAGATGGACAGAATGGTTACTATTGTCAGGGGGGTTACATCCCAGCTGAGGAGAAAGACCCCAAGAAGAAGAAGGTGAGGGAGAGGAAGTGCCATGTGGTGCATTAAATGGTAAAGCAATGCACAAAGGAATTATGGGGCCAGAGAGTAAGAAACCAAAACTTCTGGAGTTGGAGAGTGAGAAGGAGAGACACTCCGGGCAGAGGCACATCTCAGGCAGAGACACGCAGGTTGGAAGGCAGCATGGTGTGTACAGAGATTGTGAGTACTTCAGAGTGAACTAAAGGGAATGACAGAAAACAGAGCTGGGGAATCAGCAAGGCCTTCCTCTTGGGAAGTTCTGAGTCTGAGTGCCATGTATAGGATTTATCATTTTATCTTGTCATCCAGGAGAAACCATTGACAGATTATAAATAAAGAGATGTGTGGTCAAACTTGCATTTAAGACCATCACTCTGATGGGGATAAATGGGGGATGAATTGGGCGGAAGGGAGAGAAACCCATAAAGCCTCTGGCAGCAGTCCATGGGAGGAGCGATAAGGAATAAATTCTTCATATATTGTAAATTCAAGGCATAGCTGCAAAATGAGATCAGCAGAAGCCGACCATTGACTGGGTGTGGGGATATGCACAAGAACAGCTGTCTTGGACTCTCAACATTGTGACCAGATAAGGGAAAGGAGGCTTAGGGAAAGAATGTGAGCTCAATTCTTATACACTGAGTGTGAAATCATCTCTGGACAACCAGATTGGTTGAGCCAATTCATGGATGGATACTTCAGTCTCCAGATAGAGGGCCAGTCTTGGGCCAGAAATGGACATACAGGAGTCGGTCACACATCGGAGGTTTCTGAGGCCCTGAGATGTGCGGGATTATTGCTCCACATGAGAAGGTGCCAAGAGCCACATCCTGGAGGAGGCTGGTTAACCCAGAGCAGCAAAGTTCCGGCCAGATGACAGCCAAGGTGGGTCTGCTGGCTTTGGCAGGAAGGAGGTCACTGGGTATTAGAAGGCAAGCCAGAATATTGGGGGAGGGGGATGTAATGGAGAGCTTGAAGGAAGTTCATTTGTGAAGGGGAGAAAAGAATTTGACAGCAGCTGTAAAGGGGTCTAGGGAGATCTTTTAAAATGTGCTTACTTTTCATGAGACTGAGGCTTAAGAAAGTCTTTAGGAAAAAGAATAGGAGCCAGGAAGTTTTTTTCTCGCAGATATAATCCTGGAAGAGAAACATGAGGTCAAGGTCAAGGCACAGTTTGGAGGCTGGGCTTTAAACAAACCAGGTTCCTATTCCTGCTCCTGAGACAGAACAAAGGCAGGCAGAGCTAGATGTGGGTATAGGTGTGTTTGTAGGCAAGGCAGGAGTTCAAAGACTGTTGACATAGGAGATATGATTGTCCTCAGTGAAGTCTTGGGACTTGATAATATTGGGAGATGTTTATACTAATCAATACGGGGAAGGGGTAGCAGTTGATCCAAAACAGGTTTAAAAATTGGTGGGAAGTATTGAGAGACAGGCTAAATGGTTGTTCACAGAGCTTAAGCATGTGGATATGGGTGCAGTGAGGGCAGAACTTAACATGACCTCAGGTTGGGAGTTGGTTTGAAGGTCAGTGTTGCTGGAAACTAAAAGGGGCTGGTGAACGAGTTATTTAGACAGCTATCCTGGGGTCCTAGCTGGACTGGAAAGGAAGAGAAGCCAAGCATTGGCTAATGGACTGAAAAAATTAGAAGGCAGAAGGCCAGAGCATTTCAGTAATTTTAAAGCAAAAGTACTGCTGATTTATTCCATTTTAAATTCTCATGTTTGGTTATTCCTATTCTAGTTTCCTGAAGGAGAACTGAGAGTGCCCTCTAAAAGAGAGTGGCGTTACGTTGTGACCATCTTGAGTTTAGGGATCATGGCATTTGCATTTTTGTATACCTAGTGAACAAATAGGTGTTAAATAAATATGAATAAGACAAAAGCTAGACCTGCATCTTTGGCAGCCTGGTCTGTGGGTTCATACAGGTCACAATATTACAGACAGAAGTGAGGAGAGAAATATGAAAATGCTGTGATAACTTTATTACTTAAATGTCATGTGAATCAATTATTTTGTACTAATACCTTAGA
Organism: Taxidea taxus jeffersonii; assembly: GCA_003697995.1. NCBI lineage: Eukaryota > Metazoa > Chordata > Mammalia > Carnivora > Mustelidae > Taxidea > Taxidea taxus. The sequence continues at coordinate 2,699 of ML102711.1, forward strand.
TTTTACCTCTGTTACTTCTAGGACTTGGCAAGGCAATTTACCTCTGTGAGCCTTTCCAGAACCCTCAGAAGGAAGAGGGGCAATTTGTTTTTGTTACAGTGTATGGTGATGGTTACCACAGGTCCCATTGGCTTGGTACAGTGATTACTGTAGAGAGCAGTTAGTGGCTCTTACTGATTTTTGTACACCAGTAGCTACCTCTGGTTCCTGTGCACAGAGATGTTCAATAAATCTTTATCAAACAAATGAATCAAGGAGTGTGAAATGAAATAAATAAGTTAGGTGATTTTTGAGAGCTATTCTAACTCATGTGTCTAGCTCTGGTGGACTATGATGGAATCCTCAAATGGCTTTGTAATGGACCACAAAGGTCACATTGGTTCTCTTCAATCTGACCTGTGTATCACCAAGAAAATCCAAACACTCTTAGGGATGTCCCAGAATAATGGGTCAGGCTGCCTAATGATTAGAGCATGATGTTAGAACTAAAAGGCCTAGGCTTGAATCCAAGCTCTGTCACTTCAAAGCCCATGACCTTGACGTGGACTTGGACAAGTAAGCTAGATGAACTTTGGTTTTCTCATTTTTAATTGTAGATAGTAAAAATATCTGCTTCATGGAGTTGTGATGTTTCAATGACTTAAATCATATAAATCTCTCAGAATTGGGCCTACTAGTAAGTAATCAATAATGCCAACAATGATTCTCGTCACTATTTCCAGGGCAAGTCTTCTAGAATTAGAAGTGCACTTTAACAAACCTAAAATTGCAGGCATTTTTAAAGATTGTTTGGAGAGAGGAGATACAGGAAGTAGGCAAATCTGTTGGGAGACTATCTCAGGAGCCTCAAAGAAATATGGAAAGGACTGTTCTTTCAGGGGCACCTGGAACTGGCAGGGGAGAGACAGATGGGAAAGAAGTTGGAGAAAGAGGCAACAAAAGACAAGATGAGTCAAAGATGACTCCTAAGCTGGTATAACTATGTTTTATATTTTGGGATATGGTAAGCCACAAGGAGAGGCTGTGGGATATGTTAAACTTCCCATCCCATAGAACATTTAAGCAGAAACATTTCCAGTCTCTGTAGAGAGATTATGACTTGACATACAAATCTGGGGACTGCCCACATATTTAGAGCTAATGTTCCAAAACCTGAGGCGGGGAGAATAGAGAGCTGAGGAGAAACCCTTGGGGAATGCCCAAACTTAGGAGATGGGAAGAGGGAAAATGGAGAATCAATAGTCAGATAGTCCATAGAAGATTGAAGGACAGGGATGTTTTGAACCTGAGGGTCAAAGAACAAAAGTCAAATGTCAAAGTCAGTTTTAAGAGGGGTAATTCACTGCTCCTAATTCATTCATTATGTTATAAATACTAACCAAAATCTACATCTAGTCTAATTAGTGATATGATTCCTTTAAGGTACTGCCAAATTCAAGCTCCATACCTAGCACCATAGTGCTAAGATATAAGAAGATTTTTCCCTTGATAAATCAAAAATGTGGTCAAATGAAAAATAATACAAAACTGTCACAATGTGCTAGCTAGCATCAGGAGTGCTGTCAGAATTCAACAACAAATTCACTGAGTGATTCAGTCATTCATAAATGTGAAGTAATTACTTGTCAAGTGCTTGCTCTGTTCCAGGCCCTGTGGAAGGTTGTGGGAATACAACAGTGAGGAGGGACATGGTCTCTGCATTCAGGGAACTTAGAGTGGGGCAGGGGAGACGGACAGTACACACATCATCTGATTAATAACATCCAGTGGGTTCCATGAAGAAGGAATGCTGGGCACTATGAGTATATAAGACAAGGGTCTAACTCTTCCTGGAGGGCCCAGGACAGTTTTCCTGAGGAAGAGATGTTCAGTCTGAGATTTTAAAAATGCAGTGGAACAGGGATGCCTGGGTGGCTCAGTCGGTTAAGCGGCTGCCTTCGGCTCAGGTCATGATCCCAGCGTCCTGGGATCGAGTCCCACATCGGGCTCCTTGCTTGGCAGGGAGCCTGCTTCTCCCTCTGCCTCTGCCTGCCACTCTGTCTGCCTGTGCTCTCTCTCTCTCTAACAAATAAATAAATAAAATCTTAAAAAATGCAGTGGAACAATGCTATAAAAAGAAGAAATCAAGGGACAAAAGCCTTGATACAAGAAGGAATCTTTCTCCTTTAAAAGTTAGAAATAAGGCCAATGTGGTTGATGCACAAAAAGATGGAGAAGACAGACATAGCTAAAGAGACAGGCAAGGGCCACAGCAGGCAGACTTCTGGGCCCCCATTAGAATGTAAGCTTCAGTCTAACAACAGTGAGGAACCACTGACAGATTCTAATCACACATGATTTTTTACTGCAAGTTGAATAGTGAATGAAAAGTTTGTCACAGTTAGGTTATTATAATGTCCCTGCCAAGAGATGATAGTTTCTGGGAATACTCAAATGTGAGAGATATTTAGAAAGTCAAATCAGTAGGAATTGTGACAAGGCACAGGAGACCAGAAAGTAGGGACAACAAAGCTAAAGCTCAGCATTGTTTAAAGTGAAGTTTCTCCTCTCCCCCTCTTCCCTTCTTAAACGTCTTCTATTGTGCTTATAATAAAATCTAGAATATCCAACAATGGCCTTCCATGCCTTCTGTTTCCTGGCTCCTGACTGCCTCTTCAACTTAATTTCCTACCCTTCTCCTTCACTCTGCATATCCACCACTGTGGCTTCCTTGCTGTCCCTGAAGCACAAGAAATAAGTTCCCATCTCTGATCCTTTGCCCCATTCCTGACGGGTTTCTAATGATATTTTCCTCCTTCCGTTGGAGCCTAGAAGAAAAATCTGATCATGTCATTTTCTGAATAAGCTGTAGAGATCTGCTATACAGCATGGTACCTACAGTCAACAGTAATGCATTGGACACTCAGAAACTTTTAAGAGGGTAGAACTTGGGAAGCCTGGGTGGCTCAGTCTGTTAAGTGTCTGCCTTCAACTCAGGTCATGATCCTGGGGTCCTGGGATTGAGACCGGCATTAGGCTCCTTGTTCACTGGGGAGCCTGCCTCTCCCTCTGTCTGCTGCTCCCCCTCTCTCTCTGACAAACAAATAAATAAAATACTTGAAAAGGAAAAGAGGGAAGAACTCATGTCATATTCTTAACATAATAAAACAAAATTTCAAAAAAAAAAGAAAAGAAGTATAGTATAGTATAGTATAGTATAGTATCGCCAATATCTAACATAGAAACATAGATAAAAATAAAAATATTTAAACTCCTTTTAGAAATCTATCATTGGGGCACCTGGGTGGCTCAGTGGGTTAAGCCTCTGCCTTCAGCTCGGGTCATGATCTCAGGGTCCTGGGATCGAGTCTCGCATTGGGCTCTCTGCTCAGTGAGGAGACTGCTTCCTCCTCTCTCTGCCTGCCTCTCTGCCTACTTGTGATCTCTCTGTCTAATAAATAAATAAAATCTTAAAAAAACAAAAAGAAATCTGTCATTGGTGCCAAATGGATATAGAATAAAGACCAAGCCCCAATTAAGGTTTCTCAAAGGTACCAACAAACAAAACCTGTTAGTAAGCAGGATTAAATTAGTGTCTTTAGAGGTTCTGGGGACACACAGAGAGATGCTTGGTACAAATTTCTTCATATTTTCAAGTTTTGTCCTCTGAATTGAAGCAAAGTTGTCATTTTATCACATATGTGACCGTGTTTATTTAAATATGGAGGCATTTAGGGGCGCCTGGGTGGCTCAGTGGGTTAAAGCCTCTGCCTTTGCCTCAGGTCATGATCTCAGGGACCGAGCCCCACATCAGGCTCTCTGCTCAGTGGGGAGCCTGCTTCCCCCTCTCTCTCTGACTGCCTCTCTGTCTACTTGTGATCTCTCTCTGTCAAATAAATAAATAAAATCTTTTTAAAATATAAATAAATAAGTAAATATGGGGACATTTAAAAAAATTTTTAATCATGATAAAATACACATAACATAAAATTTACCCATCTTAACCCTTTTTACATGTACAGTTCAACAGTGTTGAGTACCTTCACATGGGCATCCATCTCCGGAACTCTTTTCATCTTGTGAAACTGAAACTCTGCCCCCATTAAGCAACTCTTCTTTCCTCCCCTGCGACCTCTGGTGACCACCCTTCCACTTTCTGTCTCTATCAATTTGACAACTCTAGGTACCTCACAGAAGTGGTACCATACACACAGGATTTGTCTTTCTGTAACTATCTTATTTTATTTAGCATAATGTCTTCAAGGTTCATCCATGCTGTAGCATGTGTTTGATTTCCCTTCTTTTTTAAACCTGAATAGTATCTTATGATATGTATAAACTACCTTTGGATTTTCCATCCAACCATCCATGGACACTTGGATTGCTTCCACCTGTTGGCTATGCTATTATGGCTGCTCTGAACGTGCATGTATAAATGTCTGTTTGAATCACTGGTTTCAAAACTTTGGGATGTATATCCAGAAGTGAAATTGCTGGTATATTTATGGTAATGCTATTTTTAATTTTTAAAAAAATCCACTCTATTATTTTTCATAGTGGCTGTACCATTTTACTTTCCCACCAAAAGTACTCAAGGATTCCAGTTTCTCCACATCCTACTCAGTACTTGTTATTTTTTGTGGGTTTTGTTTCTTTTTTATAGTAGTCATCTTAATGAATATGAGGGGATATCTCTTTGTGTGTTTGATTTTCATTTCCCTAATGCTTAATGATGGTGAGCATTTTTTCATGTATGGGGATATGTTTATGTTGCCCGTTGAAGTGATGCTCTAAATTACCAACACCCTTCCATTTTCCATGAGATTGAGAAATATGATCCTGAGCAGTCACTCAAAGCTCTCCAATTTTGAAGGCTAACCTAAGTTTTCTGCTCCCTCATAGGTACCATGTTCTCTGGGATATCTGATAGAGTTCATTTTTTTAAGATTTTTTTTTTATTATTATTTGACAGAGAGAGAGATCACAAGTAAGCAGAGAGGCAGGCAGAGAGGGAGGGGGGAAGCAGGCTCCCTGCTGAGCAGAGACCCCCCCCCCCGATTCGGGTCTCGATCCCAGGACCCTGAGACTATGACCTGAGCTGAAGGGAGAGGCTTAACCCACTGAGCCACCCAGGTGCCCCTGATAGAGTTCTTTATGCATGCCCAACACTCCGTTACCTCTTGTACTTTGTACATCATTTTCTGGGACTGGAACGCCTTTCTCCTTCTTTTCTACTCGTCAAAACCTTATTCTATCTGCAGGGCTAATTATGAATCCTCCCACCCCTGTGTTGGTCCTGATTCAACTTCTTTAAAGTTGGTAAAAGTTGGTTTAAAATAGGAGGTAAATCACTCCTATTCTCCATAGCATTTTTTCTAAGTGGGTGATATCTGTGTTCAGTCATTCTCCCATGAGACTGTGAACTCTTTGAAGACTGGCTTCATCACCTCTGCAGCCTCAGCAGTGAGCCCTGGACCTGATGCATGTTTGGAGCACTGAGAAATGTCTGCCTTGTGAATAGAGGGAGAAAGTTTTGCAGACAAGAAGGGCATGAGTCAAGGCAGGGGGTCAGGAGAAAGACTCAGTGTCAGAAAGCAGACTTCATATTTTCCCAGAAATAATGGGGCTTTGCAAAAGTTTAAGAAACTGCTCATAGCTGGACTTTTGAATTCTTCAGAGGCTTGAAATCTCACCAATGGGACCAGGCTTCACATAAGAAATTTTCAATAGCTCGATCAAAGCCGAAGAGTGAAGAGCAGAGGGACCAGTGGCTTACAGAAAGAGCTTACAGCTTGCCTAGCAGTGTCTTAGAAGAGTCGATAAAACTTTAAAATCAATATGCTGATGAAGTGCCAGGTAGAAAACATCACGGAATAGGCTGATGTTGTCATAGGGATCTAAGAATAACCACAGAGCGCTGTCCCTGTCCTATCGCTCATCGCTGTCCCAAGGTATCTCTCTAGTATAAAATCTTCGGAAACTCAGCAGTTCTTTATGGAAAAGACAACAAAAATCCTATTTGTACAGATTTTATTTAACAATGAAGGATAATTAAGGGGGAAATTTAGAAAACAGGAAAAAGCCTTAAAAATATCAGAAACCATCTAGAAGTGAGCACAATTAACAGTTAAGTGCAATCTAATTATTTTCTGTGCATATATTCTGGCATAACTGAGACAATTGTCATATACATTCTGGGATATTTATTTATCCCATCAATGGCCAAACCATAGTATTGCCATTGAAAACTCCCTGCAAACATCATTTTTATAACTGCATAAGTCCCGTTCTAATTTATTAGACATTCTTCTGTTGTTGGACATTGGAATTATTTCCAATATTGAACTGAACATCTGTGTACCTGAAACTTGTAGAAATGTGTTGTTATTTCCTTAAATATTGTGAAATGAAGATAATTAATTATTGCCCACCTAGCAGCACGGTTTTGGGAATTTTAAGATGGTATTTGCAAAAAGTCCTTACTAGGCACTTTTGTGTATCCCGAAATCTGAAGATAAATAATATTCTTGTTTTAATATTGACATAATAAGAGAAAAGTCAATAACAACAGGTTTGAAATCAAGGGAACAAAGTTCATCTCCCAGGTATACATGACTAAATTATCAACTCCTGTATCAGTGAAGTACGTTCTTCACCAAAACCCTCTTTTATGTCCTTTTCTTTCTGTAAGGATATTATAATTTTAATTAGATGAATTATATGCACATATGTAAATGCACACGCGTGTATTGTGGATTATGCAAAACTACCCTGTCAGGGGACACCTGGGTGTCTCGGTCAGCTAAGTGTCTGCCATTGGCTCAGGTCATGATCCTGGAATCCTGGGATGAAGCCCCACGGCAGGTTCTCCCTCTCCCTCTGACCCCACTCGTTCTTGCTTTCTCTCTCTAGTGCTCTCTCTCCCTCAAATACATAAATAAAATCTTTTTTTAAAAAACTATGCTGTCAGTATTTCAATTTAAATGTGTCTAAACCATTCTATATGCTGCCAAATAATAATGTAACATATCGTTAATAATCAGAAAAAACAAATCCAAATGACAATCAGCTAGTTTATGCAAACACAGAAATCAACTAATAATTCAAGTATGGTCCTTTAGCTAAATTAAAAATGAGTTATCAAAAATGTTCTGATAAGTCAGATTTAATAGATTTAGTAAATAGTCCTTAAATCATTTTTTATAAATAATTGTATTATTTTATAAAATCACCTTATTCAAACCTCTTCTTGAATTTGGATGTGTCTTTCTGCCAGTGCCTGTAAAATGGGGTGTTTTTTAAAGATATTTTGACCCTTTTATTCATGGTTTGGAAAACCTATATTTTTAACTTTCTCTGTTCTTGATTCTATCAATCCATCAATATTTTCCTGTACTACACAATGGATGGAGCACAAAAATCATCTATCAGGCAGCTAGTGCACCAGTGATGGAAAATGTTTGGGAGAAAAGAATATTGTTTATCTAATTGAAATTTAACAGCAACTAAAAGCACAAGTTGCAAGTGGACTCTAACCATTTCACTGCTGATCCCCAATGCCCAGAGGTGAGTAGCTGTTCGGAAAATAGTCATTCAGAAATTGTTTAGCCAAAGAAAGTGCCTTAAGAGGCTTCTGCTTTTAGGTTGAGGTTATCAGAATGGGAATTACCTTTACTGGAAATAAATCACATTGCTTTCTTCACAGGTGGCTCAATTTAGCTGTTTAATCTGAGAGAAATGACAGATTTAAGAGCAGAAGGAAAAAAGAAAACTCTTGGTTCATCAGGTTTGGAAAAGTTTGAAAGATATTTTATCTCTGTTTCAGATTTCCATCTGATAATCAGTTGTGTAGACTATAATTTCATAGTAATTTGAAGCATAGAAAATAGAAAGTCTTACAAACAGGTGTGTCTTGGATTGGCATATAGATGCTAGTGGGTTAAGGTATTTGCTTAGAAATTATGTTTGTTTGTTTGTTACTGTCAGGTTTAATAACTTGCCCAAAATATAAGTGTACATATTTTCTTAGGCAGTTTTCCAAAGGAAAAGGTCATGCAATTTCTATGAGTGGCCACATAACGTACTGTATTTGGTCAAGACAGGAAACTAGCTGAGGTAGGAAAATAAATAGTTTAGAAAACCATGCATGCTTTCAACTAAGAATATCTGAGAGTAATACAAATATAAATTTTTATTTTGCTGAACTCTATTATAGTTCTATAAACTGCAAATGTAAATGGGACATGCACAATTCAAAAAAGAAATGTAAGAACTGAAATATATTGAATTTAATACAGAAATAACTGTAATGTTTAACAGAGAACAGTGAACCTATACTTATGCCTAAAAAATCTAATATATTTTAAAACCACCACAATGCAAAAATAATTATCATCACCTTCCATAGCAATATGTCTTGGGTGCAATATTGTGATTTGAGCTAGCAAAGTACCAAAAAGTGTATTATTTTAACGGATGTCTCTAATTCTGTGCCATAAAGTCTAGGAATTGACATACAGGAAAAGACTAATGGTGGGGGTGGGGGGGGATCCACAGTTTAAAAAGCCAGGAACTATCTTCAGAAAATACTACAGCCAAGAAATAAATTTTTAGGGGATCCTGGCTGGCTCAGTCAGTAGAACATGTGACTCTTGACCTCAGGTCATGAGTTCAAGGCCTACATTGGAAGTGGAGCCTACTTAATTGAAAGGAATAAAGAAATAAAGAAGGAAGGAAGGAAGAAAAGAAGGAAGGAAGAAAGAAAGAGAAAAAAATTTTAAAATAAAAGACAAAAAGGACAGGGAAGCTAAAAAAAAAACCCTATTAACAATGATTTTAATCTATGACATTAAGGTAAATCAGTATTGGATGTATAATGAATTAGAACTTCAGGCCAAATGTGCTCAGTAGCTGTATTGCCTTTACATTCCATTTCCCGTTCATCAGATTTAATGAAAGCTAAGGGAAGTGATGGCCACCTCTGGAACCCTGTCCATTCCCTGTACCTGTAGACCTTGAAAGAAGAGCCTATGCTTGAGTATATCTGCTTTTCCTCCACAAAGCTCCACAGCCTTTGTATAAAATAGGCATTCAACAGGACTTCATGCAAGATGTCATTGGGTTCTTGTTTTTTGTTTTGTTTTATGTTTTAAGATTTTTTTGTTTGTTTGTTTGTTTGTTTGAAAGGGAAGGAGAGCAGGGTGAGGAGGCCAGGGGGAGAAGGGGAGAAAGAACCTCAAACAAACTCCCTGCTGAGCATGGAGCCTGATGTGGGGCTCGATCTCACAAACCTGAGATCATGACCTGAGCCAAAAATCAAGAGTCGGAGACTCAACTGATTAAACCACCCAGGCAGCCTGGTGCCACTGGTTTTTAATGGAGGTAGTGCTGGAAAGCTATCAACATCTTTCTTCAGGGTCTGGGGAAAATTGGGAAATGTCTAATTCTTTCTATGCTTTCTGAGATAGGTATAAGGGAGACTGAATGAGATGGTAAGGATAGAGCTGCCAAGGAATGCCAGGGAAAGAGAAAGTACCAACTCTGCCTCACTTCACATTTCTTGTTCACGTGTCAACATTTGCTGTGTTGACTCCAGCACTGTTCTAAGTGTGTGGGACTGCAGCATAAGACAAAACTTACAGAAAAAAGAGGGGGGTGTGGCTCACGTAGTCCATTGGAGGGACAATAAACCAATTAATTAATTAATTAATTAATATATTATGCATATTTTGAAAGAGGATAAGTACTTTGAATGTAAGAGGAATGGGGAGACATTGGTTAGTGGTGGTTGAGATAATAAGTATAAAAAGGGTTAGCACACCAAGTCTAAAATCCTTGAAGCAAGATTTGAGTCTGGTGTGTTCAAGAAGTAGTCAACTAACTTTTCGCTTTAATTACTAGGATTAAAAAAAAAGAAAGAGTATAGTCCTTTGTAGGTTTCTTTTTTTTTTTTTTCTTAAATGAAGCAAGCTCTGTTATTGTATTTGTTAAGACATATCTAAGTTATTCCACTGGATGAGAATCCAGAAGCTCCCACATCTGGTAGGCTAAAATAAGAAATGAATCAGAACTCCTGTAAGGCTGAAGGTGCAACAGCCCTATGAGAATTTTCCATGAAAAAGATTGTAAGTCTGAACAAAACAGAAAGCGTTACTTCCAAGATGGAAGGCTTGCAGAAGAATTGCCCTAAAAGAATAGGGAAGTCAGAGCTAATAGAAATATTTATATGCAAGATGTAGAAAATGAAGTTCATATACATCAGAGAAATTTGCATTTTGTAAAGGTAAATGACATGGTAAGGATTTTGTGGATAACCTCCCTGTTCTGAATATACCTTATTATTTTTTAGAATTATTTCATTTAATGGAAAAATGAAACCAAGGAAAGGCTTGCAGAATTGAATGAACTGATGCACAGCAGTTCCCATCCGGTTCTTGTGTGGATCACTTTTCACCTCTTCCTTCAAATACAGATGGGGTTTCCCTTCACCAGTATTGGGAATGTAGTGAAAGTGACAAAAATCCAGAGAAGGGTGAGGTAATCTTAAAATGCTTCTCTGAGGAACATCTATGCCAGCAGCCATCTTGATAAGGAAACTGTGGGCTCATTGGAACTCTTAGATGATGACCTTGCTGGCTTGCCCACCTGCATGGCATAAAAGCAAGTGACAATCTTCCTCCAAGTTCATGGATATTAATAGATTCACATGGGTTAGGGTGGAATAGCAATTTCCATGCAGAAAACAAAAATTTACAGAAACAAATGAACAAAAAGAAGACAGACCTCCTTGGCAAAAATATAGTTCTGGATTGTTCAGTAGAATGTTTTGGGAATTAAAAATAACTTTTTAATCCATGCCCTTTATAGATGGTGCACATTTATGTAAATATATCCTATTAAGTAGGAAGAGTTCATGTTGAGTATGATCCTCTTCATTCTTCTTCTACGGTCGGGCATAAAATTAGATCTTGAAGAGAAAGATTAGTACTTGTCTGAATTATGGATACAGAAATGTAGAAAATGTACATGACCAGGGGTTTTGTGAACCTTAAAACACTACAGGATTGAGTTGCAGTGATAGGATGATGGCACTGGCTTGGAAAACTACTGGAACTACATCAAAATAAAAAAGCTTTTGCACAGTGAAGGAAACCATCAACAAACAAGTCAGCCCTACTGAATGGGAGAAGATATTTGCAAATGATATTGTCAATAATGGTTAATATCCAACATATACCAAGAACTTACAAAACTCAACTCCAGAAACACACACACACACACACACACACACACAC
>ML102711.1:14371-26384 GCA_003697995.1 Taxidea taxus jeffersonii
CAGGTCCTGTGCTCTCTGACAGAACCCAGTTCACAGAGGTGTTGATTGTAAGTACACCCACAAAACATCACACTCCTCCCCTTCACCGATGGCCATATTGCTGATTGAACCTAAGGAGCAGGTGGAAGTATTCTAAATAACTTATTAAGACATGTATATGCCAAAGAATCAGAGAGAGACTCTAGTGAAAATTTGCAAGCCTGCCACCCTGAGGAAGTTTCTGGATACCCAGTGATTTCAAGTATGGTGGAATGCCCCCTCTACGTGAAAAATAGTTGCTATACTTCTTGTCAAAGTGTAGGTCTCTGGACTGTAGAAGGCAAGATCAGTCACGGTAAGTGTGCTAATACACCACATTTATTAAGTAACCTATAAAGCAACCCATTTTTGGAGAAAAACCTTTGAAGTGGCCAATAGTCTATGAATGTTAGAGTAACCTACAAAGTGGCTGGTTTTTAAGGAAAAGGTAAGCATGTCATCACCTATTCTAGAATCTCTGTTAGTTCATCCTTAAGAGTCTCCAGTAATCTATATATTTGGGGCAAATAGATACACTATATGGAACATCTTATTGACTGCAATAGAGGAATCCCAATGCACATCCATAAAGGTTTGTCTAAAACAAAAAAGAGAAGAAAGAAAAATCATGTTTTCTTGGGCAGATAACTTTATGTTTTGAGAAGTCCCATATATTGTTCCTGGTTCTGATAGTGCCTGAAAACCTAATCAGGGTACCTCAGTGACTATAGCTGAGCTTTCTGTCAAAAGTGGATGTTATGGGGTCCACTAAACCACAGGTTAGATGTTCACAACAGTTACTCCACCAGATGAGAAGGGTATAGGCTAGATCATCTCTGACCATATCTTGCCGTCACATGGAAGTATCTGAGATTCACAGATCACCTACACCTGTTTCATTGTCACCTCTTGCTCAAGCTGTACCTGTGACCTTGGTGGACATTCATCATTACTGTGGAGGAAGGCAGATTTTGACCTTGATTACAGACGTTCCTGCACCATACATTGGTACCAACTCCAAGTATTTTTATTACTGTGATCCACCCTACCCCATCCACAGGGACTAATTTCCAAGACCCCCAGTGGATATCTAAAATTGCAGATAATATGGAACCCTGTATGTTCTGTCTTTTCCCATACATACATACAGATGATAAAGTTTAATTCATAAATTTGGCACAGGAAAACATCGTCAACAATAACTAATAGTAAAATAGAACTGAAATTATAATAGACCATAATAAAAGCTATATGTATATGGTCTATGTCTCTTTCCCTCGCTCTCCCTCTCAAAATATACTGTAGAACTATGGCCACTTCTTGTGTTGATGTGAGATGGTATAGTGCCCACGTGATGAGGGGAAGTGAGATGACCTTCTGATGTGTTGTCAGAAGGAAGATATCTGCTCTGGACAGTGGTGGACAACAGGGCATTGAAAAGTGGAAAGCAAAACCACAGATAAGGTGGGTGGGGGGCTACTGCATTACGGGCACAAAGAGGAAAGCCCTTGAAAAGTAGTCATGAAGGAAAATCTTCATGGTGCAGAGAATTTTAAACAATGCTTTAGTGGTCCATTTTAACGGAACTGAAAAATTGGCCAAGGATATTGGTATACATTGACTCATGGGCATCGGCATAACTAAAGGGGCAAAGAGTTGGAAGGACTGGCAATAAGGAGGTCCAGGAAGAAGTTTAGGGATGAAACTCTCCAAATCGACACAGAGGCTCGAGATGTTTTTATCTCATGTGGATGTTCAACAGATAATATCCATTGTACTCTCTCACACACACACAGCAAAGACTACAAATTCTATGGATGAGGGCCTACCCTTTACACCAAGAATGCCTTATTAACTACCACAGCATCTCACCCAGCATTGCTTCTGAGCAAGAAACTCCTTTGTCAACAACAACAAATATAGTGGATTTCTGGGCATAGAATTAACTAATCTTCCTGCATATCCCATCACTCAGGAGCAGCTGGCCCGATAAAATGGTGGCGTAACCTCCTGAAATTTCAGGTTTACAGTGTCAGTTGGGAGACAATACCCTGAAAGCTTGGGGATCTCATTTATAGGATGTTTTTGAGCAATAACCAATATAAGATGTGGTTTCTCCAAAAGCCTGAATACCTAAGTTGCAAACTCACAAAGTGGAAATGGAAATAATTTCTCTGTTAGCTCTAAATAATCCGCTCACAGAGATTTTTGTTTTGATCTCTGTTGGATTAGAGGTATGCATTCCCCAAAGAAGTAGGCTGTTTCCACTAAGAGATGTATCATTCCACTGAATTGGAATTTGAGACTGCCTCCTGGCCAGTGTGGATTTCTCACATCACTGCATCAACAGGCAACAAAGAATGTGATTCTACTGGCTTCAGCTGCTGAGCATCAAGGAGAAATCACGTTGTTGCAATGCAACAGAATGGGGAAGGGAAGTTATTGTCTGGACCCCAGGAAATTCTGTGCTGTGCCTCTTAGTATGTTTGTGTCCAGCAATAACTCCACTGGTAACTACAGCAACCAATCAAATTCAGAACCCCAAAGATTCAGGGTTCACTGAAGAGAAACTGGACTTGAAATGGGGAGTGGAAGAATGATACTACAAATGCCAACTATAGCTTTGTGACCAATTATAGCAGAAAAGACTGTAGCAGGCTGTTCCTTGCATGATTTTGCATATATGTAAAATATATATTATCTAAATACTAATAGTGTTATAGAAGATTAACATGGATCAACTAATCTTCCCTTCCTCCTCTCCTCTTCCAATTTTATATGACTTTTGTCTCCACATTTATATTTAATCAACAAATTATTATTATACTTTTTTTAATGGAATATAATTTTTAATTAAAAGAAATGCTGCAAGGTAAAATAAAGATACTTAGTTTTAGCTTATTTGGTAGAAAATGTCTCAAAAATGGACTGGGTAAATTTATTCCTTCAAGAAAACGATTGACCATGGTGTTCACAAAGACAAACTGGAGCTCTCAAGCAAATATAAGTTCTGGAAAACTCGTATCTGCCTCTATAAGTGTAGCAGCTTTCCAAAACATAATGGCATTTCTGTTATCAGTGGCAATGTTGATGAGCATTGTAGGGTCTTTTTTTTTTATATTGTATAATAAATTATGTCAACATAATTTGTTTATTTGTATGTCAATATATTTATTAGTATTTACTAATACTAATAGAATTTAAGATTCTACTTTCAATTAATCTTTTAAAAGATTTAAAAGATGAACTACCATTTGCTGAGTTTTGGTGTAATATCAAGGAAGAATATCCATGATTATCTAGAAGGGTTGTTAAAACACCTCTTCCTCTTTCAACTAAAGGTCAGTACAGAAGCTAGCTGTTCTTTGCATACTTCAACCAAAGGAACATCACAACAGATCGATTTCAAAAACAATATGAAATCTGCTTGTCTTTTATTAGGCCAGATATTAAAACTATTTGCAAAAAAATGGAAATCACTGCTATTTTTGTTATTTTTTTGTTATTTTTTTGTTTTCCCATTAAAAAATTTATGTATGTTAGCATGTAATCGGTTTGTGATAGAAAATTTTTTAAAATATCTAGTAAACATTTTAAAACAATAATGAGTTTTTATTTCTAATATGGTAGTTAGGAATAGATACATTCCTCACAAAGCCCTCTAGAAGCCTCAATAAATTTTAAGTGTGCGGAGCGCCTGGGTGGCTTAGTCAGTTAAGTATCTGCCTTTGGCTTAGGCCATGATCCCAGGGTTATGATCCAAGTCCAGCATCAGGCTCCCTGCTCAGCGGGTCTGCTTCTCTCTTTCTCTCTCTCTCAAATAAATAAATCTTAAAAAATATTAAGAGTAAAAGGAACAGGGAGCCCCAAAGTTTGATATGTCATTGTTTCTTCATGAAAATGTAAATATAGTACTTATTTAAATTGGGTAGTAGTACTCCTAATCAGTAGGAATCAGTTTTCATTTATCTCCGTGCAAAGTTTAGAAGTCCATATTTGACTTGCAGGTGGAGTGATATATAGGACTCAAGCTAAGTTTATGAATTGGGAGAATCTGGAAGATTTTGTGATGCATTGATATGCATTTTTAAGTGCATGTGGTTTTCTTTCAGAGATTCTTCTTGGAGGTTTGTGTTTTATTACACACTTTGGCTCAAATATACCCATGCTTTCCTCTGTACGTCGCTGCCACAAATGAGATCATACACAGCAGCGCTCTACACTCCTTGATTTGCCTTTTGAGTTATTTAAAAATCAGGCGGATTGCATTATAGACATATTACAATCCACTGTTTAAAAGAAAAATATTCAAGGAAAAATGTCCTTCCCAGGATCATGAAGTCACTCTACAGCCAAGAGTTCAAAGAAGTACTCCATCTATCTTTAAAGAAATTGGACTAATTATTGCAATCCAACCAAACTGTGAATTCACCTCTAAAAATAGCCTTTTTGGTGGCTGTATTAGTTAAGATAAAACAATCCTTGCACATGTATATGTTCAAGGCTAACGAGAAGTACCATCTGTAGAGCTGGAATATTTTCACACTCCTCTCTATTATACAAAACAATAAACCCTCTCCAGCTGATTTCTCTCATTGTGAAATGCAAATTGCCTACAAAAGTCCTGAGGGTGTGAGAAGACACTTATCAAGCAGACATTACACATGCATTCATAGGAACTAGGCAGCCTCAGACTCTATTTTAGATGCATTAAGGACCAAAAAATGTAGGTGCGAACCTATTTTGTGTAGCTATAATAATTACAGCCTGAAATAGTTATATTGGTTAGGATATGCAGATTACCCTACCGCTCCCACTAACTTCTGATCTACTACACACCTGCCTCCTACCAAGAGAAGGAAAATCTTCAGAAGAAAAGAAAATAAAACAAAACACATTATATGGTGTGAGGTTTAAAATGCTACTCTAAATTATTAATCTGGTCTTTACCAGTCAGCTACATTTTATATGCCACAGACTCAATATTATACACTCTTTGCATCTCCTTGCTGGAGATGTGCGCATTCGCCTGTGTGACAAATTGATTGTTGGTAACAAGTAATGTGAGTTCCATGGGGTTAATGAACTTGAAGAATCCGCATAAACTTTCATCCTGAAATTCACTCTTGCCCATGGCATATGAATACCCAAACAGGTAACAAAACAAAGCAAAAAAAAAGAAAAAAGCAACCATGTTTCACGAAAAGGTGTTTGGGCCTCAATTTGTATAAAAGGAGAAAAAAGATGGCAATGGCATTAAATAAAATTTAAATTGAAAACACAAGGAAAAATATTAAAGTTTCGAAATAAAATTAACTGAGGATATTTTAAATACAGAAAAATCTTAGAGACCAATAACTTAACATGTGACTTTTTTAATTTCCCATGATGCTTAGGTCTTGGATAATATACATAATAAAAATATATACTTTGGTATAGCTTTACTAAATAATGAAAGAACACCTTAAAATACATAAATGGTTATCTTTTAAAAGGAACAAAATAGAGATCTCTTATAAGCATAAAGAGAGGGAAAAAAGGTCTGGTTTAGATAAAACCTTTAAATTCTGCTTTCTGAGGGAAATACTATGCATAATTATATCTCATCATAAGATTTCATTTGTTTTCAAAGGACCATTTCTAAAATTTGAATTTGCATACCAGTGAGCTAAATTTTCTAAACCTTACACTGAAATTCAAGTCCCTTGTTCTACCAGAGAAGCAATTAAGGACCAATCATTTTTAATGCATCATAAATAATCTTCACACTTGCTGTTAAGTTAATTAATATAATCAGTAAAGCCAAATGCATCAAAATGAAGCTTATTTTGCAAACATGCAAAACGTTCTGCCTCATTGCCCCACCACCAAGATTAAATGACATTTTACTAACAACTTTTTCTAAGTTGAGTCCAAATTTCATCTTCTAAGAAAGATCACCAGAAGCAACACAGTGTGCATTCCAATGACTGGCCATTGGAAATGGTGGCAATGTGTCTAGCTATCTAGCTAATACTCAAATGCACTGATACTAACCCAAAGTTAGAGGATTTGATTCCTAAAAAATACTATAAACAATATTGTAAGCAATAACATCATTGAGACATTAAAATACATGTTCACTTCTGACAGTAAGGATTTGAGGCTGTTTACAAACACTCATCTAGCTAATATTTATATGCACACATAGATATTTAAATTGGATATATATTTATATCTTTATAGTTAAAATTATATTAGTAGCAATTGGACCAATCACCTTCCTATAGGTGTGTCCTTAGACTCATTCACTTTTTAGTGCTAGCCAAACTACTAGTACTTACAAAGGGAGATGAACAACCTGAAACATTTTGGTCTCATAAGGCATTCATCCCAACCCATTCTCTAAAGTGCCTGTCCCCTCATCATTCAAGGCTCTCGTTTCTGATGTCCCAGACCTGCATCCTGGCTGTGATGTGTGTCAATCTCAGGCCTATTTGTTGTAAATCATGATGAGTTCTTGGGTATTGAGTCTTTTCCCAGGGTATATCCTATTCACAGAATTTGACCAGAGAAACCAGTATATTGCCCCAGAACCACTGGGCTAGTCTATACTTCATTCTTCAGTTTTACCCCATCCATTTGTGCGCTATCTGCAAATTACTAACCAAGGAGCCATTTTACAGTAATCACAAGTGCTTCCATTGTCTCCAACTCTGAGGCATGTTGAAACATGCCCTCCAACAAGATCAATTTTCTTTCCATTGAGTAAATGCAGAGACAGGATTTCTGAGAATAAAGAGCCATATGAAAAGGGATGACTGCAGTTTTTTTCCTCTTAATGCGTAAATAATAATAATGATAATGATAATGTTTATTATTATTATTATTACCAAAAGCAACCAAACCAGGAAAGGAGCATATATGGATATCAAAATCTCAAAAGGTGAAGCGACGAGAAGAAGCAGAAGATTCTAGTGCAATTTGGGACAGATGGTAGTGTGTCAGCCTCCAACCTGTCTCGCAGAAGTGATGCTAACATACAGTAGTTTTCACTTTTGTAATTTTGGACTTAGGCGAAAATTGAAGAGACTATGGACTACGGGTGTGCCTTTCCCTGTCCATTCTATTTGCCTGCAAAGAGGAAACAGTTCCTTGGGAGGGATGAGTCAACTGGAGAAAGTGAACACTTGCTCTACAGTCCTGGGAGAAGGGCTGATTGTAGCTCAGCCCACTTCCCTGACATAGGAAGAGCAAGAAAATTCAGAGAGGAGTGCAGAACTTCTTTCCAAAAATAAAGCCAAGACTCAGCTTTAGTTAAGGGATGTAGCTTCCCCATCTCCCTGAGTCCATCTTCCATTAATCTCTGGAAAAATTAACTCAGAAAAAATAAACATGACTCAGAGAAGATTAGGTGTGAATCAAAGAGAATTCACCCACACAATATTAGAGCAAGCAGAAATCCAGACAGAGACCCATCCAAGGATGTGATAAAAAGAAATCCCATGGAAAATGTGCAAGCTTTCTATCTACATAAAAGAAAAGAAAAATTATACCTAACAGATAAGTGAAGAACTTAATCTATAAAAAATGTTGGCAGAAGGCATCGTGGACAATTCTCCATTCCTACTTCATGCTGTAACAGGGAATGACAATAATAAAAACTCAATCAAATTAGAGCTCAGGTCTTAAATAATAAAAGAAACTTTAATAATAAAAAATAGTATATTAACCAAAAGTAACTGAAGTAACTGAAGACTAAAATCACTAAAATCATGCCATTAATGAATTAATAAGTACATTTTTAGAAACAAGGGCAGAGAACAGATAATACTGAATGAGGGGCATAATGGAATGGTTATGCCTGGGTGGCTCAGTTGGTTAAGCATCTGCCTTCAGCTCAAGTTGTGATCCCAGAGTCCTGGGATCAAGCCCTATGTTGGACTGACTGCTCAGTAGGGAGTCTGTTTCTCCTTCTCCCTCTATCCTCCCTCTGACTTGTTCTTTCTCTCTTTCTCTCTCTCTCTCTCTCACTCACTCTCATATAAATAAAGAAAAAATCTTTAATTAAAAAAAGATACAAAGAAAGAAGACAATCATTATGGAAGATGGGAAAAATGTGGTCTAATCTATATTGAACATGGTCCTCAGCCTAGGAGAAGAATAACAAAAGGGAACATAAAAATCATACAAAGTCATAAGCCAAGAATCACAAACTTGGAAGATGTATTTTTTTGACCTGTGTATTCTTTCTTTTTAAAAATTGTATCTAGATGTTTTAATATAGGTCATCTATATCTGGTTCCCCATGGGAAGCATCACTCCCTCTTGCAGTAACCCTGCCCACTTCATGTATTACTGCTATCTACCAGCCAGCCCTTTGTAAGCCTGTAAGAGTATGATTCATGACATAAAATAGGAGTTCTGTGAACCTAAGGAAAAAATTAGTTGCCTATTTGAATGGTACAAAATTATTAGCTCAGAGACAGAGCCTGATTAAATACTGAAGTTGAAGGATTAAGAAAGTAATATTCAAACACTCAGGCAAAGAAAGCAAAGCACTTACAAAGGGGAAAAGAAGTATCAGAATAGTTCCACATATTTTATACACATACATACTCCAACATATGTATCCATATATGTGAATTTACATACATATATGATACGATACATGTGCACATACAAGTACATATATATATATGCATTTATATTCAATGACAGTCAATAATGGCACAATATCTACAAAGTCTTGAAAGAGGGAAAGTTTGGCCCTCAAATGTTATAACCAAGAACAAATTTAACTTCCAAACATAAAATATAAATACAATTGTCTTTCAAAAGTAAAAATATCAGTCAGATGAACTAGCTACATAAATATTGCATCATTAAATCTTCTTTAAAAAATTACTTGACATTGAAACCTAAGGAATAAATGAAAAAGCATTGATAGTTGTGATCAAGGGCCTGATACCATCCTCGTGCCCAGAGATAGTAGACCAATCCCTAGAAGAATCCAGTTGGAAGGAAAATTACCTTTAAAAAAACTTTTAAAAAGTATATCCAGCTAAATTTCCCTCTGAGCATAAGGGCATGTGCAATTATGTAAAAGCTCGAGTAAACAGCCCCTAGGAGATGTCAGTAACACCAAAACCAAACCTACATGGTGATAAGACCCAGCTAAGCACAAAGCAAAACTGGTGATCCTAAGTGAGCTTGAACCCATTCATGCACAGAATTAAGATTAAAAAACTGTGAATAGTATGGTTATAATACAGAATCTAAATGTTACACATCCTGAAAATAGAAGCACAATTCTTTAACTAGTAAAAGTGAGAGATGAAGGATGAGAAATTTTTTTTTTTAATGTTGTAGTATATTTTTTCACTCTTTCAAAGTAGGGGGTCAATTGCTTTCATCTAAAATTGAAACATGTTATCAAAAGATGGCTTCAACTGCTTTATGTTTCCTTTACTTTTATGTTTTTCTTTTCATCTTTTATGTTTTCTTTTCTCTGTATGTTTCTTTTCTCTCCTTAGAGATTTCATATAGGAAGTAATGAAAAAATGAAATATGTACATACATATAAAGTTCAGCAATTTCTCTAGTTTTTTAAATTCTGTTAAATTTTAGAAAAAAATGAATTTTGTCATAATATTGTACAATTAGTGTAAACTCATTTTAGGAAATGATTTTCATTTATACATTATTGTATTTGAGTACTGACATAAAAATTAATATATTAATAATAATCATCATCCTCAAATTACAGCAATTTCTAGAAGATGGGCTTTGGAGTAATTTTATGACTTTTTCAACTTTTTTGGTACTTTGAAATATTACTTAAATCATTAAAATGAGCTTGGGGTATTTTTTTACAAAAAAAAACAATGAAGGGGCACCTGGGTGGCTCAGTGGGTTAAAGCCTCTGCCTTCAGTTCAGGTCATGATCCCAGGGTCCTGGGATCGAGCCCCGAATCGGGCTCTCTGCTCAGCGGGGAGCCTGCTTCCTCCTCTCTCTGCCTGCCTCTCTGCCTACTTGTGATCTCTCTTGTCAAATAAACAAATAAAATCTTTTAAAAAAAACCAATGAAATAACTTTAAAAAAATAAAAAGGCAAAAGTATGGTGCTTTTGCATTATGCCTTAATGTTGTTGGTATTTAGAGCTTAAAAAAACAAAACAAAGCCGTGAATTTCAGCTATAACATATCTAAATATCCAAAGTTTCACCATCTTTTTATACAGACTCAAAGTAGCAATATTTTGTAGAGAAAACTTTCAGGCAGTGACCACTGTTTTTTCATGTCTCATGTCATGTGAAAGATAAGGACAGACTCTAGCTCTCAAAATAAACCACTGCAATTAGTTTCTTATGTTTTGATTCTTCCATGTACTAAAATCCCCCCCACCTCTTTGTTTTCTGGCATTTTGATATTAGTTGGTAATCTCCATCTTCTCAACCCTTATTCTGTCATTGAATCCCCTGGGTTCTCCCATGATTTCCACATCTGGTGATTCCTTACCTTCCTCTCTTAGCTAGGGATCTGAAAACAGTTAACCTCAACAGCTAAGTCCTGCTTATTGTTCCAAGCATCCCTTCTTCCTCAATGCTTTGGCCATGACCATGAAGGTATAAAGCATACCACTGCTGCCTGCAAGGCAATCCCCCCTTTATGGTTCTGGTTAAGATAACTCATTAGCAGCAAGTTCTGAGCCTCTGGAAAGAATATAAACACAAAGTGAGCACACATTTCTCAGGTACAAGCTTTTAATTTGGCAGTCATTGAGAATGTATATATTCTAAGCAGAATTGTTTCATGCATTAAAAACCCACACATGCACAATGGGAGCCATTATGGTATTACAGAGAAGCATTTATTTGACTTCTAACTTTACAAGTAATCTTCATTGAACAATAATTTGATGCTTAAATATTTGAAATGTTAAAAACAAATGAAGTGGGAGAGAGGTGTCACTTAGTAGAACACCAGATTTACCTGGAGTAGATTTTGGGCTCTGTCACTTCCTAACCTGGAAATTTTGGGCAAATCATTTTCATGTTTCTGAGCCTCAATTTTCCCATCTGTAAAATGAAGACTCCAAGGCCTTTCTGTGGGAAACATTAGTAGGGTTTCCAGTATCTGATTCTTTTTTCATTCCCAAATTTATGGAGCCTGTGCTCCTCTCTTTCTTTCTCATACTGAGATGGGCCATGTGACTGGTCTGGCTCGTGGGCATATGCCACACATGTGCCAAGGCAGAGGAAACCCCCTTCTAAGTGTCCCTCTTTCATGTAAAGAATTGAAAGTCTTTTTTTTTTAAACTTGAGCTCTTTTATTTTCTTCTGATCCTTCTTTTTTTTTAATTTAATTTCTTTTCAGTATAACAGAACTCATTGTTTATGCACCACACCCCGTGCTCCATGCAAAATACGTGCCCTCTATAAAACCCACCACCTGGCTCCCCCAACCTCAGAATGTTTTTCAGAGTCCATAGTCTCTCATGGTTCATCTCCCCCTCCAATTTCCCTCAACTCCCTTCTCCTCTCCATCTCCCCATGTCCTCCATGTTATTTGTTATGCTCCACAAATAAGTGAAACCATATGATAATTGACTCTCTCTGCTTGACTTATTTCACTCAGCATAATCTCTTCCAGTCCCGTCCATGTTGATACAAAAGTTGGGTACTCATCTTTTCTGATGGAGGCATAATACTCCATAGTGTCTATGGACCACATCTTCCTTATCCATTCGTCCGTTGAAGGGCATCTTGGTTCTTTCCACAGTTTGGTGACTATGGCCATTGCTGCTATGAGCATTGGGGTACAGATGGCCCTTCTTTTCACTACATCTGTATCTTTGGGGTAAATACCGAGTAGTGCTATTGCAGGGTTATAGGGAAGCTCTATTTTTAATTTCTTAAGGAATCTCCACACTGTTTTTCAAAGTGGTTGCACCAACTTGCATTCCCACCAACAGTGTAAGAGGGTTCCCCTTTCTCCACACCCTCTCCAACAC
>ML102712.1:0-12153 GCA_003697995.1 Taxidea taxus jeffersonii
AGATGGTGAAAATGTTAGCAGAGATGGATTCAGCTTCCCGGGCCATGGAGGAGCTGTCTTCTTAAATGATCTATGTCCTTAAAGTGGCTCTTGGATGGTCCCAAGGCTGCTGGGAACTAAGAGTCCCTCCATCCTGCTTCCTCCCTGAGGAGCTTCCCTTTGCAGAGCTGTCGCACATTCTGGTCCTCTATTGCTGACTGTCTTCTCAGCCACAGCATCTGCGATCGGCCCCACCCCTGATGTTTATATGGTACCTTTGTTGCAGCTACTGGCATGGTCACTGTTACTGCTGATCCCGGAAGCCTTGCTGGAAAAGGCAAAAACATTGTTTTGGGAGTCAGGGTAATGATGTGACTATGGGAATGTTACTCAATACTTCTAGATTCCTATTTTCTGAAAAAACAAAACAAATAAAAAAAAACCAAGATTAGAGGAGATGATTTCTAAGATTTCTTTCAGTTCTCTAATTCTCTGATTCTTCTTCTCTAGTATCTTCTCCTTGCCTCTTCTACATTTTGTTCATTCTCTTAACCTGCTTTAAGTTCCACTGAAAAAAGTGCTTTCATAAGAGTAGGTACTGGCTGTCGGTAACAGCTTATCCTTCTTCCCCCAGAGCGAGTGGGTCCATCTGCTGGTCAAAGAACATCCTCCCTCCCTTGGTAAGGTCTTCCCTATTCACACAAGCTTTGTTTTTCAACACCCATCTATTGCTAGGTGTGTAGGTTTGGTTAGCCACCCAAAAAGGGGGTTCTTTTTTTGGGTGTTGGGTAATTTTCTCAAGTTTTTTTGAAGCTTAAGGGTCCAATTAGATTACTCTCTAGAAGGCTATGGCTTCACTATAATAACAATAATAAACAAAATACTTTTCAAGGCATTTTTCATATATTTCATTCTACTTTACAGTATGAAAAGTTATTGTAGAAAAAAAAAGAATGAATATGATATATACTGTATAGAATTACAAAGGCATTTTTTTCAAGCTTCCATGGAGGAATTTTAAAGCTGTTAGTGGGATCCTCTTACTTCCCGAAGTGGTTAACTCACAAACTGGACTCCACTGAATTTTTTAAATGCCTATAAATTTTTTAAAAAATTGGCCATATATGACATTTGAAGTGTGATCTCATTTATGATGTTTTATATACTTTTTCATCACAAAGTAACACAATTTACATTTCTTTAAGATTAGCATGTTAAATGCATACAAACAGAAATGGGCTTTACAAATAAAGGCCAGAGTGTCTGTCTTCTGCCGTAAGCACATCGGAGTTGACAAAAGGATCTCGGCTGTCAAGGATCATTTAAAACCAATGAATTAAAAATCAGGAGGTCAGGGAGAGCCGTACAGAGATGATAAAGCTCTCTGTATTTGTCTTAGCAAGGGAAGTATTAAACCAGAGTGATTTTCTTCTTCATTCTCTACCTACCCTGCACTAGGGAGAAATGTGAAACTCAATTTTACCCTTGGTTGAGAAGGTGCTAATTTGTCTGACAAGTTGTTGGAATCCGAGGATGCTCAAGGTATCCTTGATGTCTCAAACCTTCATGCTGAGTGAAGCATGCCTCTAATGTGTCAATGTTTAGGAGGTATTGTATATTTCATTAGGTAAGGACAATGTAAACCACATGCATGCAAATGGGGCAGGAACTTGTCCCCTGTCAGAAGGAAAACCTTCAACTTGTTATAACCAAGGCATCTTTTTTGAATCATCCTCATTCAAGTAAATATTTGATCAGAAATTAACTATCCTTTTATATCCTTGAGGATTTAACTGAACTTTCTCTCCATTTGCTGCCTATTTCATGAGAGGTGCGATCTCCAAATCTTTCCCTTTATTGATTGCTGTATCAGTGAGTATTTATCAAGAAGGGTCCTAAGAGAGATGGCAATGGAAATATGAAAACTTTAATTCCTTTTCTTTTTAATTGTGTATTCATTGATTTTTTTCATATACTTTCTAAAGCCAAGAATTAGCTATGTGAGTGACCTTTGCATGTTAACTAAATCCTCGTTGGTAAACTGATGCATTATTAAGAGAAAAGTCCTGTTGGCAAAAAAGCCTTTTCCTAACACATAATTCACCCCAAGTTGTGTGACTGAAAAGAACAGCTAACACTTACATAATTCTTACTGTGGGCGGCACTCTTCTAAGTGTTTTTGCTCAATATTAAGCCAAGTTATCCTCATAATAAGCCTGTGAGGTGGGTATTATTATTTTACCTTTATAGAAGTCAAAAAACGATGACCAAAATTGCACAGCTATAAAGTAATGAAGTCAAATTCAGACTCAGACTGTCTGGCTTCAGAGCCAGATCCTAACTCCTATGCTATGCTGCTTTTTCTAATAATGTAGAGCCTCATTTCGGAGTGATAAAGTATGTGGAGTAGGACTGCCATTTTGCAGTGAAGGGAAAATGCCCCTCTGGTCAACAAACCTTCCACAAGGATCTGTTTATAGCTGTTTCCAAAAGATAAAATTATGAAATAAATTTTAATATTTTCACTAACATTTACTTTTTACTTTTTAAACCATCATTATATGCTATATAAAAATCGAGCTTCTGAAGCACTTCTTCTAACATTATAAAAGCTATTACTTGTTGTTGAGTCCCTGCTATGTGTGAAACATTCATCTTATCATTGAAATAACTTATGTCAGTATTACTATTTATATTTTGCATAGAAGAACATGAGATTCAGGGAGGGTAAGTAATATGCCCAAGGCTCCATGTTATAGAAAGGGCTGGCTGTTTCTCAATATTCATTCTTTCGTACTTCATCAGTAATAAGCCCTCCTGACTATTAGATGTTATAAGAATGCCTGGAATAAAGACTGCTTTTATGCATTCCTTGCAGCTAGGTGTTATCATGTGGCTAAGTTCCGGCCAATAAGATGTGGACAAATATGTGTGACTCCTGAAAAGTGTCCTTAAAAGTGAGAGTGTATCTTTATCCTCCACTCCTGCCCCTATACTACTTCTTTCTGCTGGCAGGAACATAGATATGATGGCTGGTGCTCCAACAGCCTTTTTTAGATTGTGAGGAGAAATCACTGCTAAGATTTGAAAAGTCCTGGCAGTGTCAGCTCTTCTCTGGCCCACTAGTACATCAGTGCTTTTCAAACTCTCATGTGCATCCAGATCACTTAGAGGTCTTATTAAAATGTAGATTCTGATTCAGTTAAGTCTGGGGTGGGAGTCTCAGAATTTGCATTGCTTTTAAAAAATTTTTAATTTTAATTCTAGTGTAGATAACATACATTGTTACATTAGTTACAGTGTACAGTATGGTCATTCAGCACTTCCATACATCACCCAGTGCTCATCAGGACAAGTGTACTCCTTAATCCCCATCACTTAGTTAATCTGTCCCCCACCACCTCCCCTCTGGGAACTGTCAGTTTGTTCTCTATAGTTAAAAGTATGTTTCTTGTCTTGTCTCTCTTTTTTTCCTTTGCTCACTTGTTTTGTTTCCTAAATTCCACATATGAATGAAATCATATAGTATATGTCTTTCTCTGACTGACTTCTTTTGCTTAGCATTATACTCTCTAGATCCATCTATGTTGTTGTAAATGGCAAAATTTCATTCTTTTTTATGGCTGAATAATATTCCTGTGTGTGTATGTGTATGGATACAGAGGATAAAGAGGATGTTGTAATGCAATACACCCACACTATTTATATATTTACACATACATATACACATACATACATACATCTATGGATGGATACTTGGGCTGCTTCCATAGCTTGCCTCTTGTAAATAATGGTGCTATAAACACAGGGATGCGTGTATCCCTTTGAATTCAGCTTTTGCATTTCTAATAAGATCCCAGGTAATGCTAATGCTGCTTGCTAGTCCATGGGCCGCACTTTGATTAGTGAGGTAGTAAGAGAGAGTATCAGAATTAGTATCTAGGGTTTTCAGATAACAAACCTTACTACACCCTTTTCTTTAAATCTGGCAGCCTCCTTTAATATTTGCACTTTTGTAATTCCTCCTTATGCCCAAATGATCATGACCATAGCATACTTATATTAATGCCTTAATAACCTGTTTCCTGGAGCAACTGGATGGCTCAGTCAGTTAATTGTATGTCTGGCTCAGATCATTATCCCAGGGTTCTAGGATCGAGTCTTGTGTCAGGCTCCCTGCTTCTCCCTCTTTCTCTCTGCCTGCCTCTCTCTCTCTCTCTCTTTCTTAGCAACTTCAGGATAAAATGTAGGTTTTCCATGTAAAACATAATTGTTTGATGCAGGTGAGGTTGGCATGGAGTGAGACTAAGAGGAAGGTAGCAGGTTCATGTACTAATTTCAGTGTATCGAGTGATTCAGTTGAGCATATAGTTAATTGACTTATGGTTGATTTTATAGAGGACTAGATGTCATACTGAGGTGACAGGAATAGTAAGATCATAGGAGAAGACAGAGGTGCTCACCCTTTATTGCGAATTAGACTCTGCTGGGGAATACCTAGAATTTCTGTTGCCCAGGCTAGAACCCAGGCCAGATAGAACAGAGTCTTTGGGGTGGGTACGAGGCATCAATTTTCTCAAATCTCTCCATGTAATTTCAAGGTGTAACCATGTTTACAAACCACTGACCTAAATGGAAGTTTTATTTATTTTTATTAGACTTTTTTTATTAACATAAAATGTATTATTTGCCCCAGGGTACAGGCCTGTGAATCATCAGGCTTACACACTTCCGGAACAGCACTCACCGTAGCACATACCCTCCGCAATGTCCATAACCCAACCACACTCTCCATATCCCCTCTCCCCCTAGCAATCCTTGGTTTGTTTTGTGAGATAAAGAGTCTCTTATGGTTTGTTTCCCTCCCGATCCCATCTTGTTTCATTTTTTCCCTTAAATGGAAGTTTTCATGCAAAAATTCTATACCTATTTCAAAAATCCTTCAGCCATTGAAATTAATATCATATGATTTTTCTTGGAGTTTCTTTGTCTGAGTCAAGAGTCACAACATAATTACTTGACTATCTCAGTGCCTGAAGTGTATATTTACTATGAAAGTATAAGATGTCATTTGTTAAGGTATTCACTGAGTTCAAGAATCCTATGTAATGATCTAAAAGAGTCAATATAAATCAGGAGTATCTCTTCATACTTTAATAATTATTCAAACCACTATTCCTGAAAACTTAGCAGTCCTTATATATGTGCAGAGCACATTTTTATGGACATATACTAGATATCTTCCTTTGGTCCCATCAAGTGCCCCTGTCACCCTCCTTTACCCGGTTGACTTATGTGGAGTAGCTCCATGGTACCTGTGCCCTCTGTCTTCTGGTTGGCTTCAGTCAGTGGGAAATCTCATCTACCTACCCCAAGATTTAAAGGAAAATAAAACATTTATCCTCTTGGCTTGCTTCAAGGTTTTCTCACACTGGCTGTTTCCTTCCACTCAAGGTCATTGCTGCTTTCAGGGTCACCTTCTCTGCTGATTCTATCATTTTGGGTCTTTACCTTTCCCTCTCCTAATGCCTATAAGCTAAGGGGAGGAAAGACTCTATTACTGCTGGTCCCCGGTTCCTGCATTATCTCTAGTGCTTACTCTATATTCCACCCACAAGTTCATGTAGTTTCTGTGAAAATAAACCCTACTCACGTCACCCCATCATGACTGTGCTATTTGTTTCATTGGGACCGTGATGGGTACAGTGCTTGATAAACCCTGAGGTAAGAAAATTCGTCCTGAGATCATACCAGTGACAGATGCAGTAACCAGAAGACACTGGAGTGACATGTCATTATAACACACACTGGAATCCAGGTCTAATGTGGAAGTGTGTTTAACAGTTTTTTAAGGGCATGTTTGCCTCAGTTTTCACAGGTGAATTACAAGTTAACTTCTGTAGCCAGTTTACCATTGTATCATTTAATAACATTAATTTAAAGACCTGTTGAGTATCAAAATCTACATAGCATGGCCTTTATTTATTACTGCTCTCAGTTATAGTTCCCTCTGGAGTATTTGCTTTTCTTAGTATGTGCCCTGTTACTTTTCTACATCTGTCTCTTAGTTCACCTCTTACCTACTCTTAGAATTCAAGGTCTAGATTAGGGGTGCCTGGGTGGCTCAGGAATCCTGTCAGTTGAGTGTCTGACTTGTGGATTTAGCTTAGGTCATGATCTCATGGGTCCTGGGATTGAGCCCAGAGTGGGGCTTCATGCATGCTCAGTGGGGAGTCTTCTAGAAGATCCTCTCCCCCTACTCATACTCACTCTTTCTCAAATAAATAAATAAATACATACCTTTTTTTAAAAAAAAGAAGAATTCAAGGTCTAGATCAAATGCCATCTCTGTCATGAAGTTTTCCTTGATTTTTCTCATCTGTTTTTAGGAAATCTAGCCCATTATCCATACGTCTTGTGGCACTTTTCCCTTTACTTTGTACCTCACATTAATTCCATTGATCACTGGCTGTCCTTGACCAAGCAACTATATTTTCCTCTGTTTTGTTTTTCTTATCTATAAAGTGGGGATAACAATAGTGCCTATCTTGGTGAGTTGTTAGGCTTGTATTAGGTAAGGTAGGTAAAGTATTTCAATTAGTGTCTGGCATGTAATGAGCAATAGATATTAACTGTTTTATTATAATTGTGCCCTTGTAATGCAAATTATTTGGCACGTGCTATTTTTCTGCAATTTATTTGAGGGACAATGACAGATGTACCTTTGTATTCCTGGCATGGCACAGAATTGGTGGGTAGATAGTTGGCTAGTTCATTCAAGTATATATTCATTTAA
Source organism: Taxidea taxus jeffersonii (assembly GCA_003697995.1). Classification (NCBI taxonomy): domain Eukaryota; kingdom Metazoa; phylum Chordata; class Mammalia; order Carnivora; family Mustelidae; genus Taxidea; species Taxidea taxus. The sequence goes on from ML102712.1 coordinate 6,776, forward strand.
TGAAAAGAGGGCAGTATGGTATAGTGGTTAAACCCAGGCTTAGAGATGTATTTCCTGGGTTGGAGCTCTGATTTCTGGCACTTAATGTTTGTGTGGCTCTGAGCAAAGCATTTAATCTCATTTTGCCTCAGCCATCTCATCTGTGAATGAGATAATATAATTCTACCTCATAGGATTGTTAAGACTTAATTGAAATGCTTATGTAAATTATCTAGCACCATGCCTAGAACGTTGTAAGCATTCAGTAAATAACAGTACTATTAAATGAATTACAGGATTAGAAAGAAAGCAGTCCATGAAGAAGATCACATATGAAGCAAAAATGCCGTGGTTTAATGATTATTGTGTTAAAGGTATACTAAATTGAAAACAATTACAGTGGAAAAATATATTCCCGATAGATAAGGAAAGCACTTTGAGGTTGAGAGTTATGTCAGGACAGGTTATCCTTGTATAAAACTGCTCTAGTGATGTGAAAAAGATTCATATAGTCTATCTCTTGCCAAAGGGTATGTCAAATATGAGATTTACACGTCCTAAGTGTTGTGGATTGTGATACGTGCCATTTATTTGCGTGTCAGTAACTCTATATTCATTCCTATAGAGGACCCATTCACTTCTCGCTGACCTCCCCTTTCCACTCTGTACATTCCTCATTACATACCAGATGTGCAGTCTGATGTATGGCCAAAAATCTAGGTGAATCAAGAGTGGCGGTATGGAGTAGACAGCAGCCGTGTCTTGCAGTGATTCATTCTAATTACACCAAAATCTAACTAATGGAGAAGTCAGTGTAGTTGGAAGAGGAAGAGGAATGTGGCCTCTCTTTCTGCCTTTTCTTTTCCAGAGACTGACCCTAGTGAACTGTTGGAACTTGATAGCCATAATCAATAGCTTGTAAAACAATAAGGTCAGCATTGTAAAGATTCAGATTTTCTGCTTCCAAATGTAATGGAAACAAGACTGGTGTGCTGAGCCATTGAGGTGAGTCTGACCTTAGCTGACTGACTGATAAAAGACCCAGAGCAGAGGAAGAGATAAAAGAATAACACAGGGAGGATGTGGTTGTAAATATAATATCCGTACAATCCTTGTTTTCACTCTGGGAGCATGCTGAATTGTTATTTTGCTATTACATTAAAGGCAGAGAGTCCCAGTTCTGGTAAAATAGTAGATTATTTAAGAAGGCTCAGAAATGGGGGACGTAGATATGTTATGTGTTGTGTGCCCTTTAGTTAAAGTGTCTTCGTCAGTATGCTTCCGCTGTCTTTATACGTGTGAGTTAATTCCATATATTCACTCACATTTCCTAAATACTAAGTTTACCCAAAATTGTTTTTTAAAGACCAGAGATTAGGATTGTTTATCTCAGAATTCTGGCTGGAACTGGTAGTGGTTCAGGGGTCAGATGTTTCTACATTTAAAATGCATACTGAGGGAGTACTGTAGGTCTGCATGTTTCTGAATCAGGCTGCTCTCGATAGAGTAGCTATTTCCAGTGTATTTCTGCAAAACATTTCAGAATTTGATTACAAAATATGGAGGAAAGAAATTGCCTTGTGGGCTAAATAAATGCTTGTCTCCAAGTTAAGAGGTTGTTTCAATCACAAGCCAGGTACATATGAGCTGAGATGTCAAGTTCTACATTAGTTACTGTCAGAAAAAAAAGGAAACAATTTCTTATTTTAAAAATATCTTAAAAATTTTTCTGAGACCGTATCAGTGGCTTAAAAAGGATGATCAAATCAGCACCACCAGTTTTACTTTCGGCGATTGAAGGGTAAGTGATTAGACATTTAGAGAGCAAATTTCTCCTTCAACTGTGAATTTAAAAATTAGAAGGAAAAGGTCTTCTTAGCATGCATCATGCATTTGTTGAAAGCAGATCATTTGAGAGTTCAAGATGCTGGCTGAAGCTAAGAGGTTCAGAGATAGCCATTTTGAGATATGAGGCCACTGAGGATATAACATCATCTCAGGGAACAGAGGCTCTCACTTAGGGGAAAAACAAGTTGGTGGAAAATGAAACAAAATGGACTCTTGCATTGAGTACAATTTGAGATAAATTTATAGGAAAGTCTTGCTCAGTATTACATGATTGGAGCTTGTTTTCTGAACATGCGTATTAAATGCCAGTCCTAATCCATGTCTGCAAAGCCAAATGTATTCTCTTCTTGCTGGGTTAACTTCTGGGTTTGAACTTAAGTAAATATACCAGGAGACCTGACTGCATAGGATACAAGCTGCCATGACAGTTGACAATCACTGCTTTCCCTTACACCCAGTACTGTCCGTGGAATTGTTGCTCTATAAGCTGAGAACAGTGGCCCTGCTAGTATTGTTCTGAGCTGCTGCCAGGGTAGACTTGAAGCTGTTAAATGGGATTATCCTTGATGTATTTTTTTGCTTAAAAAAAAGTACAGTTATTTTGTTAATTTTCGGAGTCTACCTTTTTTTTAAGATCACAGTATGTATTCTGGCATTAAAGATGGGGTACTGTTCCAATGAAAGCTCAAGAACTAGAAAGCATACATTTTTCCACCAACAATTGAATAAAATCTCCACTCTGAAACTTTTGGGACTCTGCTAAAAATGTTTGGTTTGTGTGTAGTTGTTCAAGGTCTATCCTACTTTTACACATATCCAGTCCACAGTCCTCGGCTCCAGCAGCTGAGCAATTGAAGGGTGTGCTACCCTGCTTTGTAGATTCCTCCGTAGACATCCTTTCTTTCCAAAGGAGATGAAATGAGTCACTAAAACAAGGTACTTTGGGGTGCTCACTGTTGGGTAGCTGTTAAAGCCAGGGCATTAAAAAATCCATGATATCATTGAAATGATAAATATCACCAACATCACATCTCATGGTGCCTTTCTCGTAATCGCTGTTAAGAAGCTTTTGGTAAAGTGGCTACTTATAAGAGATAGCCAGTTCTAATTTTGAAGATTTAAACAAAAAATGCTGGTTTGCCCAGTTATTAAAATGTGAACTTGAAATTGTTATTTTTCAATGATCTCTCTTCATTGACCTAAATACAGGTATCCCCCACTTTTCAAAAGTTCATATTAGACCACTCCATTGGGTGCCTGGGTGGCTCAGTGTGTTAAGCCTCTGCTTTTGGCTCATGTCATGATCTCAGGGTCCTGGGATTAAGCCCTGAGTTGGGCTGGCTCTCTGCTCAGCAGGGAGCCTGCTTCCCCCTCTCTCTGCCTGCCTCTCTGCCTACTTGTAATCTCTGCCAAATAAATAAATAAAAATATTAGACCACTCCATTTTTATGAAAGACCTACATTAGTATTTGTTTTCGGTCACCAAAAGGAATCCTGAGAGGATTTTTACTTCTACAAAAAAAAGGTGAAAAGCAGAAAATAGCATTCAGTTCCTGTTTTGCAGGGTGACCTTGTAGGGGCAGTACCCACCCCACCTTGTAGGGGCAGCAGTGAGAGTAGCCCTACTAAGCTCCTTCCCCAGAAACTACACTTGCACTCCCTTGACTTTTTTCAGCTTACAAAAATGGCTTTGTAGTATGCCCTACTTTCAGGTAGCTGGGGGGGAGGGGAGAACCTGTATAACATTTTGAAGAGTCACACGAAGTTTTGGTTAGTGACCCTCTTCAATGCCTGGGAGAGTAATTGAAGAGTAAGTTAGGAGAAATACTGGTCATTTCATACATTACATAGCATAGGGTAATGAACAAGTCAAAACCAGAAGAGCATGCTCCAGAGATGGCAATTCCTAAGCAGGTTTTGTTGAACTGCTGATTTAAATTGTTTTACATGTTTAAGAGACGGATTGAAATGTTTAAGAAAGTGAGTTAAAGATCCTACTAGAATAAAGACCACCCGGAGAGATGGACCACAAAGCCATTAGCATAATTTTTATTAACTGTCTGTCACAGCAGTTCATATCATTGCTGTTAGGTGATCTTGAACATTCATAGGATATTGAATCCTGGGAATTATATAATATTCCAAGGATTTAACTAAAGATCCCCAGGATACCAAAATATTTGCAATAGTACTCATATATGCCCACATATACAAGATAGACACTGATTATAAAATGTTAGTGATTTCATTATATTGTCTCATAAGGACATTGATCAGATGTATTGAGACTTCCATGCATTTATCAAGATGATAAAATCTCAACAAGGATGCTGTGGAAAGCTGCGTTGTGAAAGTACAGTGTGACTTCTCCAAAAAGAAGCTTGCCCTCATTTCCCCAATGTAATAAGTAAAAAGCCCTTTGAGAAGAAACACAAAGAATCCCTACCCAAAGTATTTATACCATTAGAAAGGTCTGATTTTAGGAAACTCTTGAAAGATTTCCCAAGGTTTTGTCTACTCTTCTGAGGTGCTGGAGGTTTCTGGGAGAGAATCTGTATCATTTTCTCTGAATTTGGCCATTGTACTAATTCACTTGAGATGGAAATATTTCCTATTTTTTCAGGAAAAAAAATATAGAAAAACTCGATTACCAGATCAAACAAGCTTTCCTCAGAACAGCTGTATGTATTGCTGGGCTAATTGTGCTGGTTCTGAAATCTAGTGACTAGTAAGGTAAAACTAAGTGCAGATTCTAACTGGGTCTTTTTTTCACTTTTTATTTTAAGATAATTTTAGTCTTACAGAAAGATTGAAAAAATAGTATAGAGTTTATCTATATCTTTCATCCAGATTCCTCTAATATTATCATCTTACATAAGTATAGTGAGATTATCAAAACTAGAAAATTGCCCTTAGTACAATACTATTAGCTAAACTACAGATTTTTTATAAATTTTCCACTTTTGTCTGTTCCAGGATCCAATGGAGGATCTCCATTGCATTTAGTTGTGCCTCCTTATCTCCTACAACCTATAACATCTTCTCAGTCTTTGTGTTTCAGTTTACTTCTGAAAAGTACTGATCAGTAATTATGTAAAATATATCTCGATTTGAGTTTATCTGGGGTTACTCATAATGAGATTCAGGTTATGCATTTTTGGTAAGAATACCAAAATGTGATGTGCCCTTCTCAGTGAATCTATCAGGAAGTACATGATGTTGATAGGTCTTATTAGTGGTAATATTCTTTTGTTATGGTTTGTATTCCATTTTGGATTTCTTCCATTTCCTGGTTGATTATTTTCTAATTTACATACATAAAAAATCACTGTGTCATGCAGTTCTGTGTTTTTTGACAAATTCAGAGTCATTTTCCCATCACTATAGTTATGATACAGAACATTTTTATTTTCCCTATCTCTCATTCTGCCCCTTTGCAATGAGCCCCTCCCTACATCTTATTCTGTCAACCACTGATTTGTTTTTAGCTCCTATACTTTTGCTTAGTAAAAGTTTATGCATTTAAGATGCATTCCTTTTTTTTTTTTTTT
>ML102713.1:0-11054 GCA_003697995.1 Taxidea taxus jeffersonii
GACAGGGTCAGTGGAGGACACCATCCCCTTGTGACAGAGCATGGCGGCGTGAACATCACAACCAGCACTGGCAGAGGAGCTTTTAATAACTACCTGTGAAACGGACCCTTGACAAGAGCTGCAGATTCCGTCACACCTACCCGAAGATTTAAGATGCTACTCCATCAGAAGTCCAAAGTCCATCTGTTGTTATCATGCTTCAGGGACACAGATAATACCTTGTCCTTTTTAAAATGTACTTTGCTGAATTTCCCTCTCAAACTATAATAACAACATATACTCACATGGACTCTTCCCTTCAAAGTACCTAATGTCAAATACATGATATGTATTTTCATGTTTTTCCTGGGCTAATGCAAACAGGCATCTATAAAAAGTTATATGAATAGATTTTCTTTTTCATCAAAAATGAGATCATCCTATACAAACTTGCTTTCTTAACAAGATATAATAGGTATAGCTCCATGTTTTTCCCCTGGTAGCTGCATAAAACTCCAGAGTATGAAATAATATAATTTACTCAGTAATTTCCTGTTTTTGTACATCTGGACTGTTTCAAATTTATGCAAGTATCCAATATGCTGTAATAAACAAACATTTTTCTTTTGACCTGTATTTTTGTCTACCCAAAGAATATGTATATTTTGAATTTCAGTGACTACTTCCAGATTTTTGTTCACCAATAGTCTAGTTAAACAAATCACAAATTATTTTGAATGGTTAAAACAATTCTTGCTCATACCAGTAAAGTATGGGAGAGTCCTTATTTCCCCCACACAGTCAGAAGCTGTAGGTTATGAATCATTTCCGTTTTGGCCAAACTAATGAATTTCTAACATGATCTTACTGGCTTTTTATTTACATTTCCCCTTCCCCCATATGAATGAGCATAATTTAATTTGCTTATTGGCCATTTGCATTTCCTCTTCTGAAAGCTGCCTACTCTTATCTTTTGCCCATTTCTTTATTGGATTTTTAAAATCTTTTCAGTTTGCAGTACAGTAGAAAAATTAACTCTGGGGCTCTCCCCAGTACTTCTGCTGGAACTATCCAAAAAGCAGCACAGTCTAATCCTTTTTCTTGAAATCACTGGTACAAGAGCAATGGGAGCCCAGAGGTGCTGGAGCTGTCATTGCCACCATGTGAAAGAGTGAAGAAAAGGAAAATCAATACAGAGAAAAACTAAGTCAGAGTTGGGGAGAGAGAAAGAACTAATGACATCACCTGAAATGCCCAGATACAAGGGCGCCTGGGTGGCTATCAGTTAAGCGTCTGCCTTTGGCTCAGGTCATCAGGCCCTACATCAGCTTCCCTGCTCAGCAGACAGCCAGTTTCTCCCTCTCCCTACTCCTCCTGCTTGTACACTCTCTCTGTCAAATAAATAAATAAAAATCTTTTTTAAAAAAAATGAATACCCAGGGGTGCCTGGGTGGCTCAGTGGGTTAAAGCCTCTGCCTTCGGCTCAGGTCATGGCCCCAGGGTCCTGGGATTGAGCCCCACATCGGGCTCTCAGCTCTGCGGAGAGCCTGCTTCCTCCTCTGTCTCTCTCTGCCTGCCTCTCTGCCTACTTGAGATCTCTGTCAAAAAAATAAATGAATAAATGAATGAATGAATGAATGAATGAATAAAATGAATCCCTAGATACAGCCAGACTTGAAGCTGGAAGGGTTTAGCCATAGCAGTTCCTAATTAAGAGAGCCAAGACATTTTCTTCGGGGTTTGTGCTGGGCTTCCGTCATTTGCAACAAAAACATTCCTGGCTATAGTGAGTTTGCACACAATGGAATCCCACACTCTGATTCTGGAACAAGACCCTACCATCCAAGAGAACTGGACTTGCTAAATTCTGGGTCCAGATAATATCTGAACTGGCCTCATTACAGTTCCTGAATGTCCCCGAGGTTTCCTCCTATGTGACAGCCTCCAGAGGATTTGTGGTACAACAGCACACCAAGCCATGGGAAGAGTTCCCCCAGTGTGTACCTGTTTATTGGTCACCAAAAGAATTCAGGTCTCCACGAGTCACTTGGTTTACACCTGTATACAGGCAGGACACACTAAAATGAGACCCAAACTGACAAATGTGTAGAGGCCCAAGTTAAACAAGTCACAAGTTACTCTTGGAATGGCTGGATATTTGTGTATAAGGAGTGCTGGAGTCCACACATGAGTCAGAAGGCCTACGCAGGGTAGGTCTCCAAGAGCTCATTGAAAACGCAGCGGTTCCCCGAATGGGCTGTTATCATAGGCTGAACTTCCTTAAACTATATGAGATTATTAGATAGTGTTGTAATGTAGAGGGGAAAGTAATTACAACTATGTGTTAGAAGGCTTTGTCTATTCTGGAAACTCTAACAGAGGGGAATCAAGTGAGCCTGCTGTGGGACTCCTGATTAGGATGGAGGGCCAGATAATGAACCGCTGACAGTTCACAGAAACTCTGAACATACTATCAGGGTATCACAGATAGGGTCATTTAGACACAACACAGAGGCATCCCCAACTACAGCAACAAGACCAGCAAGTGCTTTCATTAAGTACCTGCTGTATGCCGGATAACGAATGAAGCAATTTTTGTGAATTACTCTTTTCAATTAACAACTCAATAAGGCAGGTACCAAAACTTAAAGAAATCAAAGCTTAGAGAAGGTGCACCTGGGTGGCTTAGTCAGTAAAGCTTCCCACTCTTGATTCTGGCTCAGGTCATGACCTCAGGGTCGTGGGATCGAGCCCTGCATCAGGCTCTGTGCTGAGTGTAGACCCTGCTTGAGATTCATTTTCTCTCCCTCTCTCTCTCTCTTCCTCTGTTCCTCCCCCTCTATCTGACCGATGTCTCCACAATTGCTGTGATAGGGAAAACATGGCATGCTACCTCTTAATGCTTTCACAGGCAACTGACACCCTTCACTTCTTGCATGTCACTAACCAAACAAATCTCAGGCCCCTAGCCAAGTTCAGGGTTGGGGAAGGAGAAGAGTCCAAGCCTTCCTGTGCCCAGAAGGAAAAGAACTGGAAATAGCTGAACTGGTCAGAAGTGGTCTCACTGAACACAACAGAGTGTGAGACAATGTGGCTTCTTCTAGAAACAGATGTGTCAGAAACTACAGAACACTCTGTTTCTCTCTCTGCAACTGCTCCAGGTTAACACTTTAAACCTGAAAGTCGGGGCACCTGGGTGGCTCAGTGGGTTAAAGCCTCTGCCTTAGGCTTGGGTCGTGGTCTCCTGGTCCTGGGATCGAGCCCCACATCAGGTTCTCTGCTCAGCGGGGAGCCTGCTTCCCTCTCTCTCTCTGCCTGCCTCTCTGCCTACTTGTGATCTCTGTCTGTCAAATAAATAAATAAATCTTCAATAAATAAATAAACAAACAAACAAACCTGAAAGTCTCTTTGCCTCAACTACCCACGGATGACTATATCTCTAATGTCATGGCTGCCCTCAGAGCCAATGACGCTTAGACCACCAACATCCAGCCAGAATTTCAGAAGGAAAAAACTTTTTAAGAAGGAAAAACTTTTGATGTGTTCCCACCAAGTAGAATCATTCTGCTTGTGCAGGTCCTTCGTCCCCTCCATGGAGATGGGTTTTTTTAGAACTCCGTGGTTAGATGTGGGCAAACAGATTTCTCTTTTAGATCGCATGCCACCTGGAAAACTTCTAGAGCTATAGCAAAATGCCTATTCGTAACAAAAAATAGGTTGCAACGTCTGCAGCTAGGCATCCATATACAGACAGTTGCTGAATTATAAATGGTTCAACTTACAATTTTTCAACTTTACAATGGTGCAAAAGCAATACTCACTCAATAAAAACCTTTCTTGGAATTTTGAATTTTGCTTTTACCCGAGCTAGCAACATGCAACAGGATCCCCTTCCTCTATACTGGGCAGCGGCAGCCAGAGCTCCCATTCAACCATATGATCATCAGGGTCAGCAAACCACTCTGCACCCGTACCATTCTGTTTGTACCATTCTGTTTCTCACTCTAAGTATAGTGTTCCATCAATATGTGAGATGACACTTTACTATAAAACAGACTTTGTGTCTGATGATTTTTTTTTAATGTTTCAGGTTTTTAAATTCTAGTTCGTAAACATATAGTATAATAGTGCACTGTATGTTTCAGGAGCAGCATTTAGTGATTTATCACTTAAATACAACACCCAGTGCTCATCGCAAGTGCCCTCCTTAATGCCTATCATCCGTTTAGACCCTCTCCCACCCACCCCCCTCAAACAACCCTCAGTTGGTTCTCTATCACTAATATGGTTTGCCTTCCTCTCTTTTTTTCCCTTTCCCCTATTTCAGTTTTGTTTCTTAAAATTCCACGTGAGTGAAACCATATGATATTTGTCTTTGACTGGCTTATTTCACTAAAGCATAATGTGCTCTAACTCCATCCACATTGTTGCAAATGGCAAGATTTCATTCTTTGGATGGCTGAGTAATATTCTGTTGTGTATATATACCATGTCTTATTTTTTTTTTCAAAGATTTTATTTATTTGACAGAGATCACAAGTAGGCAGAGATACAGGCAGAGAGAGAGAGGGAAGCAGGCTCCCCGCTGAGCAGAGAACCTGATGTGGGGCTCGATCCCAGGACCACGAGACCACGACCCAAGCCTAAGGCAGAGGCTTTAACCCACTGAGCCACCCAGGCGCCCCAATACACCATGTCCTCTTTATCCATTCACCAGTCAATGGATGTCCGGGCTCTTTCCATAACTGGCTATCGTTGATAATGCTGTTCTAAACACTGGGGTGCATGTACCCCTTCAAATCAGTATTTTTTGTCCTCTGGGTAAATACCTAGCAGTGCAATTGCTAAGTCATAAGGTAATTCTATTTTGAACTTTTTGAGGAACCTCCATATTGTTTTCCAGAGTGGCTGCACCCATTTACCTTCCCACCAACAGTGTAAGAGGGTTTCCCTTTCTCTGAATTTCCACCAATTTGTTGTCTCCTGTGTTGTTAATTTTTGCCATACTGACAGGTGTGAGGTGATATCTCATTGGGGTTTTGATTTGTATTTCCCTGATGATGAGTGATGTTGAGCATCTTTTCATGTGTCTGTTAGCCATCTGTAGGTCTTTTCTGGAAAAATGTCTATTCATGTCTCCTGTCCATTTCTTAACTGCATTATTTGTTTTTTGGGTGTTGAGTTTGATAAATTCTTTATAGATTTTGGATACCAACCCTTTATCAGAGATGTCATTTGAAAATATCTTCTCCCATTCTGAAGGCTGCCTTTTAGTTTTGAATGTTTCCTTCACTCTGCAGAAGCTTTTTATCTTGATGACTTTTCTTAACTGTCAGCTAATGTTGTAAGTGTCCTGAGCACATTTTTAGGCAGGATAAGTTAAGCTACAATGTCCAGTAGGTTAGGTGTATTAAATGTACTTTTGAATTATGATATTTTCAACTTACAATGGGTTTAAAGGGACATATCCCCATCTTAACTCAAGGAAGATCTACACTTTCTAAATGTATAAAAACAGAAAATTCAAGTTTCTTAAAGCTCCTCCTAGAAGTATGCTTTATTCACAATTTGGTTCCCTCACTATCCCCCATTTTCTGTCTATAATACCTTTCTACAAGAATTCTTTTACTTTAACAGAACTTTCCACCTCCTGGGCATAAAACTCTTTAAAGTGCACATTTGGTTCAGAGGGGTTGTTTTTTTTTTCCCGAGAAGTTTAAAAACCTTCATTTTGCATTCAGGAATAAATGAGAAGTGGTGTTATTTATAATTGGCTCCTTCTAATTCAGACTAAATGTAGATTAATCCTAATTGATAACACATAAAATTTAATTAAACCTTAATAAAGAACCTGGGAAAGAGTTCTCAAAAGATAATATCAATGGTAACGTTGGATGCTGCACACTGCAGTACTTGAGATAAAACACAGTTCGTAGGAGTATTTTCAGGGCTTTGTGCAAGTCCAGATATGGGTCATTATCTCAAATAGGACATTCATTAAAACTGTGGATAAATCTGAGAGATGGTGTTCTTCGTGCAGCTCACGGATAAGAAGTTTGGACCATAATAGCCCCCAGTGACCTCCTCAACCCTCCCTCCTCTGTCTAGCCTGTTGGTCAGATGGCAGCTGAGCTCCCTGATGATGGCGCCACCCTGAATCACTGCCACGAGCTGCCATCCCAGCCTACAATGCATCAGACAAAACCCAAACGACTGAATCTCATTGTAGAAATCCAATTACCAATGCTACAGAAACATCAACCCTCTGATCAATGCTCCCAGCAGAGAAACATTTTCATCTCGTGTATTCACGAATATTCTTGTGTGTTCAGGAGTGACTGAGGACTGATCTCCCATGGTCTATCACCCCAGTACCTAATTACTTAAAACATGGATAGAGAGCCCAGGAAGATGGGAGACCAGGACGCCTGCCTTAGAGATGGGAGTATACACTCTAGCTGCTGGCAAAAGAAAATAAAAGGAGCAAACCCAGATGCCTCCAGGGACCAGAAGGTAACCCAAGTGAAGACAGTGCACTGGGCTAGGATCACAGCCAACTGGAAAGGATCTGCCTAGTCCAAAGGGGGCAACAATTTCTCCATTCTACCCAGGTTTTCTATTAGGGAATGTGGATCCAGTATTACCAGGTCATTTTAGTCTTCATTAGAATTTTTAAATTTGGATTGTAATCTGGAAAATAAAACCATACTTTTGAGTGGGTAGCAAATCTTTTTAAATGTTTAAATACTCTGCAGGCCTTATGATTTCTCCTGTATAAGCTGACTCTAGATCTTTGAAGTTCCTTCCCTTTGTTTTTGTTTTTTTTTTTTTAAAGAGAGAGAGAGAGCACTCACACACAGGGGTGGGAGTGGGGATAGGGAGAGAGAGATCTCAAGCAGGCTCCATGCTCAGCACAGAGCCCAAAGCAGGGCTCGATCTCACAATCCTGAGATCATGACGTGAGCTAAAACCAAGAGCTGGATACTTAACTGACTGAGCCACCCAGGCACCTCCTTTTGGTTCATTCTTTAGCAAACATTTAATTTTTTCTGAGCATTATAGGAAGAAGGAATAGCCCATGCCAAGTACCCAAAATAGAGGAGTATGCCTGGTGTGTTCAAGAAACAGCAAATAAGGGCAGCCTGGCTGGCTCAGTCAGTAGATCTCAGGGTCATGAGTTCGAGCCCCATGTTGGGCACAGAGTTCACTTACAATAAAAAATTAAAGTATAACGTTTTAAAAATTAAAGGTATTAAATTAAAAAATTAAAAACTAAAGTATAAAATTTTTTAAAAGAAACAGCAAATAAATGAATGTGGCTGGAACAGAATGAGTGAAGAAGAGAGTAGGAGGTGAAAAGAGAGGAACAGAGGAGGAAGGAGGTCACAGCACTGTGGAGCCTCTGAGTCACTGGAATGACTCTGGTTCTTAGTCTACGGGAGACGGGGAGCCACTGGAAGGTTTTGAGCAAAGAGACATGGGCAGACCATGTGTTTTTACCAGGATTCTTCTGGCACCTGTGTTGAGAAGACCGCTGGAAACAAGCCGGGAGACCAGCTCGGAGGCTGTAGCAGTGTCCAGGAGTCAGAGGACAGTGGCTCAGACCAGAGTAGTAGCAACGGAGAGGGCAGAGAGATAGCCAGCTTCTGTTTTAATGGTAAAGCCAACAGGAATACCTGATACACTGGTTACGGGGACTGAGAAAAACAGAGGATTCGAGGACAATTCTAAACTTTCAGCCTGGATAACTGGAAGGATGACAGTTATCAGTATATACCTCCAACCCCTAATTTTCCCAGATGATTGCAAACAGCCAGGACACCCCATTTTTCGTCCCCTGTCCAATAATGATGATGATGATGTTGAAGAGTATTATCTTTTTACTGAGCACTCACTCTATGGCCAAGAATTTTCTGTGCATTATTGCATTTAATCCTCCATCCACTCTGTGAATTAGAACCTGTTGCTTAGTGCCACTTCCTCCACGATGACAGTGAAGTTCACAGAAGTTACCCAAGTTGTCGATTTCGCAACACTCATAAGTGACGAAGCCAGGATTTAAACCCCGGGCACAGTGACTATAAGGCCCATGACCGTATTCACCATGCTATCTTCAAATTTTTCTATACTTCAGGCACAGGCTGGGTCCTTTCACGTATGTGATTTTACTTAATCTCTCTAACAATTTTATGGAGTAGGTACTCATGTTCCCATTTTCAAGTGGAAGTCAATGGAAATACGTATCCAAGCCCTACTTCCCTTATTCAGAAGTCGTTGTTCTCCAGGAAAATACAATAAGGCCAAGTGGCATCTTCCCACCCAGGCCAATACTGGCTTGGGTAGAATAACTGAGTAGATTGGGGGAGATATAAAGAGGCAAAAGACATAGTGTCCTCTATAGGGAGTGTGACTCTCCCAGAGAAGACGGTCAGTTACCCAAGGCCAGTCAAATGCCACTAGGTCTTAGTATGTGCCTGCCTTCAGCAGGCAGACCACCACCCAGTACACAGAGGGCTTGCTCCACATAGGCTCTGAGAATAGGAAGATGGACAGGAGGAAGCTCCTACATAATCTAAGGGCAATTAAGAATTTTTGAGGCATATGCATTTCTGTAAATGATGTGCAAAGCTGATTTAAATGCATCATAACTGCCACTGAGCCGAGTGTCTATTCCCAGTTCTTTCCCTTAAATGTTAAAGACTAAAGACAGCACTTACCATCTGCTATAGCTTGAGATCTGCTCCTTCCCCCAAGGTCTCCTGACATGGCAAGGCCTGGCTGGCAGCCCCCTCTGACACAGCCCACCAACAATATCTAGAAGCAGTCAGAACATCTGCTGGTCTTTTCTCTGCAATGCGCAGCTGCTGAAGATTTGTAACCCTTGCCTCTCAGGTCACTTCAGCCTGTGGACAATAAGGAACCCAGATCTGAGGGCATTTAGCTCAGTTCTCATCCAATCTGGGTCCTTGGACTCCTGGTTATTTGTTCAACAAATGTTTACTAAGCAACTTCTAAGTGTTGAGTGTGGTTATAGATGAAACCATGATAAACAAGAGAGATGCAGGCTCTTCCCTGATGGAAAAAAAAATCTAGAAGGGCACAAATTTTGAATATGTTCACTGGCTCTTGGGATGATGTACAGAGTATTGCAGGAACATGTAATTGGTAGATCTAAGCCAACATGGGGTACCCTGGAATTAGTGATCTTTGAGCTAAGAAATGAAGCAGGCATTAGCTCAGTGAAAGCAGGGACTGGTGAATCATTCCAGAGAGAAAAGTGAGGAGAGGTCCTAAGTCTGGACAGAGCACAACAGTTTTGAAGAAAAGAAAGAACTACAGTACCATGGGGGAGAGATATAAAACAAAAACATAAGACACCAGATCTTATAAAGTCTGATCACCGTAAGGAGTTCTTTTTATCTCCTGAAGGCAGTGGGGAGCTATTAAAGGGTTTAAGCAAATGAATGGCTTGATGAGATGTATATTGTTAAAAGATCATTGTCATGGCTATGAGGAGACTGATGGAAGGAAACGAGAGAATGAGGAGAGCAGTCCAGGCCACTGCACCAGGTGAGAGAGGATGGTGCCAGAGGCAGTAATAATGAAAAGGATGGGGTCTAGGTCTGTTTTTGGAAGACTCAAAAAACATGGTGACATGTATAAGGTGGGTGAGAGACAAAGGTAGAACTAAGGCTGATTCTACCTTTTAGGAATGATGGTACCATTTGTGGGATGGGGAAAAGGCAGAAGAGGGGTTAAGTTTAGTAAGAGTGATGAATTCATTTCCAGACATTCTAAACTGGAGAGGAGTACAAGACATTCAAGAGAATATATATGTCCAGAAAGAAAATCTAGCTAGCCTCCTATACCTGCTTGGTTATTTGTTCTGACTCTTCTCAGGTAAAGGTGGAAGAGCCAGGAAAGAAAAACTTCCATCCTTTGAGTCCTGCCTAGTTCATGCTGCTGCTGTTGCAAATAAAAACATACATACGGATACCTTGGACATCTGGTGATGTTTCAGCACACACCAAGCAGCACCATGGACAGATCCCTGGCTGCTCTCCCCACAAAGTTAACTCAAGTCATTCTACGATGCATCTTGCCTTTTATTCTGCCCCTTACACACCACTGACCTCAAACACTACTTTCTGTCAGTTCATCTGTTCCCCCTATTTAAGTCCTAGAACCCAAAAAACATAACCCTGAATTTAAAGTCTTCCACCACCTGACTCCTGATGTGAGATGCCATGAGACAAGCCTAAGGAAAAGTAGGGCCTGGAGACCAAGGAGGATCTTCCCAGCATCTGACATGGGATAGAGGACAACTAAACCAGGGAAAGCATAAAGGGAGAGAGTAAGAAATTAAAGACGCACAGTGGATCCCTCTGAAAGCTAAAGTTTGCTTAGGAGATCAAGACCAGAGTGAGTCCTGCAGGACATGGAGCTAGAGACTGGAAAAAGCAACCAGGGAAGGTCACGGGAAGAAGAGTAGCTGCAGGAGAGGGCTCTTTATGACAGAGTCTGCAGCGACACCAAAGGACAATGTATGCTTCAAATGCTGGGTGAGTGGAAGGATGCAGCTTGGTAGTGCATAAAAACGTACCAGTAATGGTATTGATTTAGGTGCACAACTTCTAATTAGGATATAAAAGGAAACACAAGAGCATAAGGTAATTTGTTGTGTGCCCACATCACATAATGTTCACAATGTACTCTGCTTTGAGAGAGGAGAAGTGGAAAATCTGTGGTACAGAATGCACAGTAAGGTCTTGTTTATGTTTGCAGAGAAAATTCAAAGTCTGGCAGGACATACCCTGAACCGTTAGCCACAGTCCTCTTTGAGAGGTGGAATCATAGTAAGGTTCCATTTTCTCTGTAATGCATTTGTTTTATGATTCTATACTAGGTCACTGTTTGGCCAGTGTATACAAGTGCAGCACTGTGGGTTGCTAAAATACTTCTGATTGGTTGGGAAAAGCCACTCTCCCAACACCCTGCCCTCAAAGAACCTTCCGCAATCTACCCAAGCTCCAGCAGGTGAAGGGTTAACACCAAGTACAGCTGGGAGCTGCCAG
>ML102713.1:11064-30701 GCA_003697995.1 Taxidea taxus jeffersonii
TGGTCTGCAGTTTTTACTGGGCTCACCACTCACATGTCAAATGACTTCCACCTAAAGGACTGACTTTTATAGGCTTCCCCAGATGCTAAAAATTACTTTGGAATTTTTAAAACAAATTGTCCTGCAGAGACTTTGTTTCTTCCTATTTGACTTCATCCAGATGTAGCTGCCAAAATGAGAGTCCTAGCCAAGACTCTGCCTGAAGCTATGTCACAGCCCAAGTGGGGCTGCTCTCCCCTGAAGACCTGTGTCAGCTCCCTTTTCCCCATTCACGTTATACTTGGCCTCTGTTCCTTAATATTTCTTAATACTATATTCTGTCACCTGGACTGCTTCGTAAGCACTCTGAAGACCTGTAATTTGGCAGGTTTTTTTGTGCTCGCTCTACCAAGCCTACTGCCTGGCTTGTGGAGATGTTCAAGGATATTTATTGTTATTGATACTGAAACGTGTTATTTGCGAAGTGATCCTCTTCCCTGGTTACTGCCAAAGCTGTCCCTGCAGGGTTAGTGTGGTAGAGGACACAGAGCCTGTCGTCCTAGGCTTAAACACGACTGGGGTGGGACATATTCCCCCCTTGTGAAGGAGCAGAAATCATTTGTCGGCCTGCCTGTCCCAACGGGTGTTGCTTTTACAACCCTCTTATCTTCAATATCCTTTTCTACTCATCCCATTATCTGCTAACAAATATCACTGTTTTCGCTCAGAACAGCTGTCACAGGACAGAGGTTCCTTACCTATCCTGTATGTTCTATGCTGACATTAAGAGTCCCATTGCTTTTATCGGCGTCCCTGTCTCAGGAGGTCAAAGCACCTTAAGTCAGATAAAGATTTTTCAGTGCCTGGCTGATGAGCCAGTGTATGGTTGATGAAGGTAATCCATGCACGTGCAACAAGCAAATCCCCAAATTCCAGTGGTTTGGCATAATGCATGCTCATTTCTCACTCACACCACACAGTCCAGTGAGTGTTTCTGGTCAGCAGGCAACTTTCTTCCATGCAGTGACCCAGGGGCCCAGGCTCTTTCTGTCTTAGAATTCCACTTTCCCCCAGGGCTTTGGGATTACCTACACTCAGGCACCCACTTCTTCAAAGACCTTGACCCAGAAGTGACACGTCACTTCTGCTCATGTTCCCTTGGTTAAAGGCTAAGCGATGACCAAATGTTGATGCAAGAGAAGCTGTGTCTTGTGGTCCCTGGTCCCTCGAGCAACTCCATGCTGTCAAAACGGGATCATAAGCTCTTGGTGGATAGCTAGCCATCTGCCATAGCAAACGAATTTCCAAAGCCTTAGCAGATCATCCAATGACACCCTTAAGGAAAATCATCTCCCAATGAAGGCAAAGGAAACATTTTCAGGCTTATGCTCTCCAAGTCCCTTAAGAACACTCCCATTACTTGCCATAAAATAGAGTTTCATGGAAATGGGGAAAGGTTTTGAACTGGGAGGGGATAGTGCAATGTGACAACCCATATAAACCTTCAAGCTAGGCTTGTAGCATTGTAGGACCTGCCTGCATAAAGTGTGTGGGCATCAGGAAGTCAAAAGACATCCTGCAATCCTTTGCACCAAACTGGTCTCCCTCTGGAGTTACCACTGCCCGACACAGCATCCCCGCACTGTCCTCATCCATACATCCAAAAATCAAGCCCAGGAGGGAAAACTGAAGTAAACTCACAGAACACATTTCTAATAAAACTATTTCTTTCAAAAATAGAAGTAACTGCTACTGGTCCATAATGAACATTTTTATTTTTAAAGTATTTTCTTTCATAGGGAAGAAATGTAATTCATTCTTTTCCCCAAAATAATACAGAAAATTGCTACTGAGAACAGTCTGGCATTTGAAACCTAGTGGGAGATTTCTCCAGCAGATGGTTTTGTGGCAAAAAGCTTTTAAGAATTTCTAACTGCTAGCGAAAAATACATGAGAGAGAGAGAAAGGAAGAGAGAGGAAGGGAGGGAGGGAAGGATGGAGGAAAGGAGAGAGAAAAAGAGAGAGGGAAAGACTGATTTGATATGATCAAGAAAAGATGTACCCAAAGAAAGCAATCCTTATTCAAGTTCTGATGACTCAAATGATCCATAGACTAAGTTGTAGATTCCAAAATCTGGCTGTGCACCAGAATAGCATGGAAAGCTTGTTTAAAATAACCACGGAATCAGAATATCTGTGGGTGGTGACCAGACATGCATATTTTTTTTAAAGTTCCATAGATGATTCCGTTGAAACCCAGTGGCCTTTTTTTTTTTTTTTTTAAACTCTGGTGATGGTTATGCAAACCGGTAGGCAGCATTTTTAGCTTAGCAAAGATCCCGCCCTCTTTGCCACTTGGCCATCATTTGCTACATGCGCATGTCTGCCAGCAGCAGGCTATTCAACAGGTGCCTCATCTTACCACACAAAGCACTGGGGTGATGTTCTTAAGAACCCCATGAACAAAGATACCAAAGCAGTTAATTATTTTATTTGGAAGCAAGGGAGACGTATCTCACAGCCAATCCACCCAGCACTACCTGCAGAGGATCAAAGCTATGATCACAGCCAACGGCTCTGCCAGATACCATTGGCCACGTCCTCTCAGAAGGCTGGCGGGGTGGGGGGAGGTTCCTGGGAGACCTGGCAGACCAGCTTTCACTCCCAACACAGCTAGCTGCCTACTAGCTGAAAGGCCAGGACAAGTCCCTCTAACCCAATCTGCTTGTTTATAAAATAGTAACTGAAAATTCTGACCCCAGAATGTTGGGAGCTACAAGTGGGAAAAAGGTGAGAAAAGCACCTGGAAAAGAACCTGCCACGGAAAAGGAACTTGACCAATGGTACTTTCCTTACCGCATTTTTTAAACCTCCTTCTCCCTGGAAAAAGGAGAACCAATTACCAAAGGCCGACAGAAGACGGACTCATTTTCCCTGGACTCCATGAGTTGCCTACAGAAGGGTTATTCGGGATAGAACTTGGAGACAGGTGTCGATCTCTATTATTCTTTATTTAGGTGGTTACCACCGAAGAGACTCTTACTTCTAGCCCCTGCTGTCACCTCAACCAGAAAGCATCTCTTGGTACCTGCAGCCATGGTAGGAAATGCCAGGTACGGTTTTTGCGGCCATAACTTGAGTTATGGGCATGATCTCTGTGAGTCCCACATGGTCTAATACCAAATTATATGGGATTCAAATTAATCATATAGACAGTCATAAAACACCAGACTCTAAATATTATTTACCCAGCATCAAGCAGATGTTTGTTTCCAAAGCTACAATCTCCTCTAATTGGCTGACATTGTGCTGCATAAACACCAATGCAAGCTTATGTTCTCTAATGAATGACAAATGCCTAGAAGAATCCTCTGTGAATTGGCAGCCTCCCCCTCCAGCATGCAAATTACATGGAAATTCCATCAGTACATGCATATAAGCTGATCTGCATGACTGGCAGACTGGTGGATAAACACACCCATGGATTCATTGTCCACATTCAATTTGGTGGGTTCATCTCTCCTTTTAGTGATCGTTTGTTAAGTTACTCATCCAGCCAACATTTACTGAGCAGCCATTCCACAACAGGCATTGTCTTGGGCTTTAGGAGTACAAAGAGGACTAAAAATAGGGTCTCTCACTTCAAGTAGTCCACAACGAAAAAGGGAGACACGACTGGTAAAGAAATAAAATTAGCAATGTGAGAGGTGCAAAAATAGAATGTGGGCAAGCATCTGTGGTCAGAGAGGGAATAAATCAACTCTGCCTATAGGGGCTGGGGACAGCCTCCCAGATTTTCAAGGCAAAACTCCGAGCAAGATCCTAAGAGTCAGCTAGACAGACAAGGTGTAGAAAGGGAGGTCACAGTAAAGAGGGTAGCAAGGACACATGACAAAACATGTCGGGGTCTGGGAGCCAACAGAGTTTGAACTTGCTGGAGCATACAGAGCAAGCCACTGTCTGCTATTCTAGCTCCTTAAAAATGCGCGCCAACCAAAAAAAAAAAAAAAAGGGCGCCAACCACACAGCCCCTCTGAGGGGTAACAGGGCCCTAGCTATTGAAATTTAAAATGTGCGTATCTTGTTTGTATAGCAGCAAAAGGGGGAAAAGTGCTCCTCTATAAGGGACTATTTAAATACGGTGCATCCACATAAAGAAGTACAACACATACTAAATACTCTGTCAAAAGGTATGGCCATATGCCCCATAAACTTATAGAAAATTTACAGTTAGGGGAAGATCTCCAAAAAATACTGTCAAGTAAAAAAATCGTGAGATTAAAAAAAAGAGAGAGAACGCTACCTTTTGTGTAAGAGAGAAGACAAAATAGGAATACCTATTCTTCTTTTGCTTTACTGATACAGAAACCCTAGAAGGGCATACAAGAAACTAATACTTGTAAGGGTTGAGGGGGGTGCAGAATAAATTAGAAAAGAGCTGGGGGCGAGATTCTGCAATACAGACCTTGTAGATCGTTACTGTTTTTTTTATTTTCGAATCACATAAATGCATTATCTCTGAAAAAGTAAGACCAGGGTTGGGGCGCCTGGGTGGCTCAGTGGGTTAAGCATCCAACTCATAATTTCAGCTCCAGTTATGATCTCAAGGTCTGGAGGTCAACCCCCCGTGCTCAGGAGGGAGTTTGCTTGAGAGATTCTCTCCCTCTGCCCCTACCCCATCCCGTCTCTCAAATAAATCAATCTTAAAAAAAAAAAAAAAAAAAGTAGGACCAAATTTTAAAATATCCTCATGGCCCACCAATTCCAGTCTTGATATCAATTACAGACAATCACTTACACACGTGCCTAAGGATATTTGTTGTAGTATAGTTTTTGTGGCAAAGACAAAAATAAACAAAAATGTCCATTAATAAAATCATAGAATAAAAAAGTATGTTCATACTTAAGAATATCAGGCAGCAGGGGCACCTGGGTGGCTCAGTGGGTTAAAGCTGCTGCCTTCAGCTCAGGTCATGATCCCAGGGTCCTGGGATCGAGCCCCGCATCGGGCTCTCTGCTTGGCAGGGAGCCTGCTTCCCTTCCTCTCTCTCTGCCTGCTTCTCTGCCTGATTGTGATCTCTGTCTGTCAAATAAATAAATAAAATCTTAAAAAAAAAAAAAAAAACATCAGGCAGCAGTTAAAACTGTGAAGTAGATGGGGCACCTGGGTGGCTCAGTGGGTTAAAGCCTCTGCGTTCGGCTCAGGTCACGATCTCAGGGTCCTGGGATCGAGCCCCGCATCCCTGCTCGGCGGGGAGCCCGCTTCCCACCCCACCCCACCCCACCCCGTCTCTCTGCCTGCCTCTCTGCCTACTTGTGATCTTTGTCTGTCAAATAAGTAAAAATCTTAAAAAAAAAAACAAAACTGTGAAGTAGATCTTTCTACCCACAGGGACAAATCCAAGACTCCCAGAAGGATAGGACACTATTACTGTAACACACACACCCCAGGTAACACCGTGCAAAGTTGAAATAATTCACACCTGTTACCAGTGCTTACTTGTGGACATGGTCTAGAGCAGTAGTCAGTGATCATGTTCTATAAAGAGCCAGAGAGTCAATGTTTTAGGTTTTTCAGGCCTTACGGTCTTTGTTGTGCCTAATCACATATGGCAAACACAGCCACAGACAATATATAAGTGAATACGCTGTGTTCCAATAAAACTTTATTTCAAAAACAGAGAGAGCCAGATTGGGACTGCAGGCTATAGTCTGCCAACTACTGGTTGAAAGAACCAAGACAGGAGGTGTTGATTAAAAACTCTTCCTTATCTAGTTAAAGTTAACTAAAAATAACACGGTATATTAGTCTGCTCGGGCTTCATAACAAAATACCATAGACTGGGTGGCCTGAATAATAAACATTTATTTTCTAATGGTTCTGGAGGCTAGAAGTCCAAGATCAAGGTGCCAGGGGTGGTCTTTGGTGAGGGCTCTCTTCCTGGCTTGGAGGCTGCTGCCCTCAGTCTGCGTTTTCACATGTTTTTCCACTGTGTACATGGAGGCAGAGAGAACACTCTGGTGTCTTTTCCTCTTCTTACAAGGATATCAGTCCTACCAGATCAGGGATCCATCCTTATGATGTCATGTAACCCTAGCTACCTCCCTAGAGGTGCTACCTACAGCCACATTGGGGGTCAGGCCTTCAACATGTGAATTTTAAGGAGACACAATTCAGTCTGTAACAGCAGGTCAGGACTTGGCTCTATAATAACAATACACACAGGCTCCTCCTCCCAGAATCCAAAAGAAATAATCAAGATCATGATGGTTCTTAATTATCAGAAGGCCCAGCGAGGAATCACACCTTCCTTCCCTAACCCTCTCTCCTCCTTCTCCTGGCAAGAATGTTCCCCTCTCCAAGGCAGTGCTGCTGTCCTGCCTGGGTAGGAAGTCTGTACCACCCCCTCCACTGCACACTGACACTGGCTGCCTCTCTCTCTCTCTCTCTCTGGATTCCCGCTCACCTGTCAAGAGTACTAGAAAGGCATGTGTTGAGAAAACCATGACAATATATCCAGATACCCTTTGGGATTTTATGCCTATATATGTCTCTATCTTCCCATATTTATCTCTCTAAAACAATCTACTGAGAGAAATTGTAAGGAATCGGCTTACGCAATTATAAAGGCTGAGAAGTCCAGACCCAGGAGAGCCAATGGTATAGTTGCAGTCGGAGTCTGAGTTCAAATGCAAGAGAAGACAAATGTCTCATCTCAAAGACAGGCAGAGAGAGAATTCTTTCTTATCCACCCTTTTATGCTCCTCAGGCCTTCAACTGATTGGATGAGGCCCACCACACTGGGGAGAACAATGTGCTTACTCAGTCTACCAAATCAAGTATTCATCTCATCCAGCAACTCCCTCACAGACACACCCAGAAATAATGTTTAACCAAATGTTTGGCACCTTGTGGCCCAGACAAACTGAAGCATAAAATTAACCATCACAGCAAGTGACTAGAAACAATGCAAATGTCCACCAGTAGAAGACTAGTAAAATAAATTACGGGACAGCCAGAGAAGTGGACACTGTACAATTGTAAATTTTAAAAAGGTAACAAAAAAGAATGAACTACTCTAAATACTGTCACGGAAAGATCAAAAGTGGAAAAAGCAAAGTGCAAAATATGTGCGTAATAGGATACATCCGAGGAGAAAATGAGGAAAAACTAGCATTTATATTTGTATTTTCTTATACATATGTAAAGAACCTCTAGAAGGAGTACTAAGAAACCACACTGCTTTCCTATGAAGATAGGAACTAGGCACATATAAGACAAAGAAGGGAGGGAGAATTTTGGCAGATTCTTCACACTGTCTAGATTTTAACTATGAAAATATAGTACCTGTCCAAAAAAGATTTTAAATAACTGATGACGGGAAAAACAACCGTTAGGCATCTCCAAAGGTCCAGTCTGGAAGTCCTCAGTACACATCCAGCCAGTAGTGAAAGCCATGAAGAACATGAGGTTGTCCAGGCAAATACGGAGAGAAAGAAATAATGTGGAAGTCAGACCCTGGGGAACACCGACATTTCGAGGGGTGGGGGGTACAAGGAGACTGTGCAGGAGCAGACAGAAAGGCAGAGTACAGGAGAGTCAGGTGGTCTCAGAGGGTATGTAATGGTCTCACGACGACAAGAAATGTAAAGTACAGACAAGCATTCAGCAGTTGCATTATTTCTGGGATGATATATTTAACCAGAGAGTCTGTATTGTGTTTGCACTTTCTGTAGGAAATAGATCATGTAGTTACATCTCTTCCCTGGAATTTCTTTAGCTGCTGTCAGTGCAACCTGATTTGAGATGTAAATAAACTGCGGAGATAATGCTGGGATCTCGGCAGACTCCGTTCTGCCGCCCGCCCAGGACGAGGGCGGTGATGGATGGTGCCAGGGCCACTGCATAATCTCGTCTGTTTTAATACTCGATTATCGTGTCCCTCATCTTCCCCAGAACCCGACTCAACACATTAAAACCTCTTTGTTCCTTCCACAATGCTAGTATCTCCCTTGCATCTCCAGCCTCCTTTAATATTGTTCATTATTGAAATGAACACAGAAAACCAATTACCCGGGTGGCAGCAGGAGTTGGTCATGTGCCCACCCAGCCGCTCCGGGAACCTGATTCCCGTTGAGATAAACGAGAACCCCCGCGCACAGCCAAGCTGCTCACCTCTTCTCAGGCTCCTGGGAGCCATCCCGACACAGCCACAGGGCTTCAGACATTCCTGTTCAGCTAGTTCAGTGCGTGTTGGTTGTCACCAGATGCTATGCGAGGGTGTGGCGTGTCCGAAGTGCGGGGCCAGGCAGCTCTGCGGGCAAAGCCGTTGTTAACACAGTGAGGGCAGAGACTCTCCGAATACCTGAGTTCAAATCCAGGCTCTGCTAACAAAGCTGTCTGGCTTGGGCAGATTCTTACCTTCTCAGGGCCATGGACCCTCATTTGTGAAATGCAAATGATAATAGTACCCACCTGGGTGCCTGAGTGGCTCAGATGGTGAGGCATCTACCTCTGCTCAGGTCATGGTCCCAGGGTCCTGAGATCGAGCCCCAGGTCGTCGGGCTCCCTGCTCACTGGGGAGCCTGCTTCTCCCTCTGACCCTCCTCCCTCTCGTGCTCCCTCTCACATTCTCTCAAATAAATAAAATCTCTAGGAAAAAAAAGTAGTACCTCCCTGTTATGGGTCGAGTTGTGCCCCCCAAAAAGTTGAGAGTCCTGACCCCTAATACCTGTGAATGTGACTTTATTTGGAAATAGGATCTTGGCAGATATAATCAAATTAAGCCTCCTGAATTAGGGTAGCATCTCAGTGGGGTGACCAGTGTCCTTGTAAGGAGAGAGATTTGGATCCACAGACACACACAGAAAAATGCCATGTGATGGCAGGGGTGGAAACGGGAGTGATGCAGCTCCAAGGTGGGGAGCAAGTGCAGTCACAAGACGCAGAAAGAGGCAGGGAAGGATTCTCCCTGAGAGGCTTCAGAGGGAGCACGGCCTAGCCAATTGCTTGATTTTAGACTTCTGCCTCCAGAACTAAGAGAGAATAAATGTCTGTTATTTGAAGCCACCCAGGCTGTGGCCACTTGTTACAGCAGCCACAGGGACCTAATACACCCCCTCAAAGGGTTGGTATGAGGATTAATTAATTATACATGCAAAATGCTTAAGAGAGTGTCTAACACCTAGTGCGTCATCAGAAGTGCAGCGTTATTGTTATTACTAATTCTTATTATTATTGTGGTAGTCTTGTCCCATAAGCAAGGCAAGTGTCCCTCAACATGTCAAATATCAGCTGACAAACGGATTGGGGGCCTCCCACCTTCACAGAAACCTAGAGCTTGTGGTTGGTAAGCAAGTCCTCAGGCTACCTCTGGAGCAGGTGTAGAGCCCAGCTTCCCCCATCTACACTCTTTGAGCCACCCTTGCAGGGGTATTGTGACAGGAAGGATGTCCGGGGCATTTGCATAGGCTGACACCTGGCCAAAGATTAGGCTGTTCTGCTATACTGAATCACTCTGGTAGAAGAGCCAGTTCCTCACTCAAGGTTACTGAGGCATGGGAGCACTGTGGCTAAGCACATCGATCTTGGAGCCAGACTATCTGGTTCAAATCCCAAGCCCTCCCTTACCAGCCCTGTGATCTTTGACAATTCATTAACCCCTCTGAACCTCAGTTTCCTTATCTGTAAAATGGGCAAAAGCCAGCATGAAGTATATAAGAACATAGAGGTGAATAATCTAGAGAAGGTGGGGAAGGAGGCAGTCTGTTCAGAACCAACATAGCCTCTCCTGCCACATGCACACATCCCCCGACCCAGTGGCACTTCTCAGGGCATTCCTATGGCCTAATATAATCTTCTGTTCTTTTGTTGGTCTCTCTGTATAGACTAAGCTCCTTCATGACAGAGGATGAGTGTGTTCTGAGCATCCCCAATATACAAGAGTCATGACCAAGAACACATATTGAACAAAATATCTCAATCCTAAAGCATTTACACCCTGGCTTTACGATTTCTCCTCTACTTACTCCCTGAATTCTTATTTTAACAATAAGTTCCTTTCACTCAAGGGTCAACTAACTGCGGGCCTAATTCGATCACACCCATTCGTGTACTTTCATCTGTGGCTGCTTTCAAGCTACAACAGCAGAACTGAGTAGTGTGCGGTAGAGACCATGCGACCCACACCATGTGACCCACAAGACTGAAGATATTCACTATCTGGCCCTTTACAGAAAAAGTCTGTCAGCCCCTGCTTTCAATTTCTCGGTATTCATTTAAATGTATTTTTTTTAAGATTTTATTTATTTATTTGACAGACAGAGATCACAAGCAGGCAGAGAGGCAGGCAGAGGGAGAGGGGGAAGCAGGCTTCCCGCCGAGCAGAGAGCCCCATGTGGGGCTCCATCTCAGGACCCTGGGACCACGACTCAAGCTGAAGGCAGAGGCTTAACCCACTGAACCACCCAGGCGCCCCATCATTTAAGTGTATTTTTAAATAGGAAATTTCCTATAACTAATGTGACTAGAAACCAGTATCTCTTGCCATACAGGGAAGGCAGCCATCAAGTCAATATGGAACTACTAAAATAAAGCACAGACCAGCTACGAGGACTTACCGGGCCTCAGGAAGCCAGGCCGCAGGGCACAAAGCGGAGGCCTCGGCCGGAGGTGCCAGGATGGCCCGAAGCTGGAGACAGGCTACTCTGCAGAACAAATGCAGAAAGGAAAAGGGCAAGTGTGAGTACCAGATCTTGAAGGACAGCCACACAACAGTGTGGAAGGAGGAAGACTATGCCAATAAAGGACTCAAAGAAGAAATCCTCAGGGCGGAAGAGGAACCAGAATTTCTAAGAGCAGGAGCTCCGAGGACACACAGCCAGAGGGGCCACTGAGAAAGGCAGCAAAGGCTCCTCACAGAGGACTGAGGAAAAAAATATATTTTTCCCAGCATCTCAAAGTAGTAAGCATAATTTATAAACTAAATTAGAAAAGAACATCTCAGCATATTTATAATGAAAACAGCTAATGCTAATGAGCGTAATAACATTTAAATAGAAATCTGTTTACCTTCGGAAGATTCATGCAGAACTTCGCTGCTGTACTGACTGATTTAAGGACCAGGGACTGGGCTGATGAACCCTCCTGAGTTTTCTGGATTAAAAGTGTAGCTGGCTGAGGTGCAGAGGCGTACTGAGAACCTCGGAGCCTAACCAACCAGTGACTGGGAGTCATCAGAACCAGGTGGCAAAGAGGTCGCAGCACCCAACCTGACCATATGCTGCCAGTTCTTTCCATTATGAGCACCACAGACTCCTTGAAAAAGCTGAAGAAAGCTAGGGCCCTCCTTCCCAGAAAACTGCACAGAAATACATACACCAAAACTTTTGCATTTAAATTTTTTTTCTATTTGGAAATGTATTTCCTACACATGAAGAAAAATTAAAAGCAATCTTTAAAGAAAAAAAAGTCTTGGCCTCATTTTTTATAACACGTTAAGATTCAAGGTCTATTTGAGTGGTAGAGGGAATAGATCTAAAATAAAACAAAAAAAAATTTCAATTCTTCTCAAAATCTCATTTTAATGAGATTTCTGCAATTTCTTGGCCTGAATAGAAAGTTGTAATTGTGGAATGGTCTTTAGCATCAAAATCAAATTGTTTTCAAATTTTCATTTAAGGAAACCTGGGTGGCTCAGTCGGTTAACCATCTACCTTCTGTTCAGGTCATGATCCCAGGGTCTAGGGATCAAGTCCCACATTGGGCTCCTTACTCAGCAGGAAGCCTGCTTCTCCCCCTGCCTGCTGCTCCCCCTGCTTGTGCGCTCGCTCGCTCACTCTCTCTCTCTGACAAATAAATAAATAAATAATAGTTTAAAAAATGTTTTTTTCATTTAAATGGTACCTGCATGGACAAAAACCCTGAACCCCAGAAATACACAGGAAAAGAAAAAAATTGATAATCTGTAATATTACTCACTTGACTAACTTAGAGTGGGGTTGTGTCAATAAATACCAAATCCTCCAAAATATTTTTAACATTGACTTTACATCGACTTTTTTTCCTCTCATCCTTAAGTTAATGAGGCTAGGTGGATGAGAGAAGTCCTTATGAATCATGTTTTACTTTGAAGATGGACTGGGGGGCACCTGGGTGGCTCAATGGGTTAAGCCTCTGCCTTCAGCTCAGGTCCTGATCTCAGGGTCCTGGGATCGAACCCCGCATTGGGCTCTCTGCTTGGCAGGGAGCCTGCTTCCCCTTCTCTCTCTGCCTGCCTCTCTACTTGTGATGTCTGTCTATCAAATAAATAAATAAAATCTTTAAAAAAAAAAAAAAAGGTTTGAAGATGGACTGGGGCACCTGGGTGGCTCAGTAGGTTAAGCATCTGCCTTTGGCTCAGGTCATGATCCTGGGATCTGGCTCCCTGCCCAGCCAGGAGTCCGCTTCTCCCTCTCCCTTTGCCCCTCCCCCTGCTCCTGCTCTCTGTCATGCTCTTGTTCTCTCTCTCTCTCAAATAAATAAATAAAATCTTTTAAAAAAAATTTTTTTGGGGACGCCTGGGTGGCTCAGTTGGTTAAGCGGCTGCCTTCGGCTCAGGTCATGATCCCAGCGTCCTGGGATCGAGTCCCACATCGGGCTCCTTGCTCGGCGGGGAGCCTGCTTCTCTCTCTCCCTCTGCCTCTGCCTGCCTCTCTGTCTGCCTGTGCTTGATCTCTCTCTCTCTAACAAATAAATAAATAAAATATTTAAAAAAAAAAAATTTTTTTTTGAAGATGGTCTGAGTAACTCTTGTTAACCTTAAAAATAAAACGGCCAGTTCTTTTACCAGCAAAAATGGGTTTATCTGGGAATAGCAGAGAACTGCAATCTAGGACAAGCACCGGCAAAACCACAGGCAAGTCTGGAGAACAAAGAAAAGAAGTGTTCTTTTAAAGGGGAAAGGGGGATTTAGGGGAGGCTGTTTTGTTTTTTTTTTAAAGATTTTATTTATTTATTTGACAGAGATCACAAGTAGGCAGAGAGGCAGAGAGAGAGGAGGAAGCAGGCTCCCCGCTGAGCAGAGAGCCCAATGCGGGGCTCAATCCCAGGACCCTGAGATCAGGACCTGAGCCAAAGGCAGAGGCTTAACCCACTGAGCCACCCAGGCGCCCCAGATTTAGGGGAGGCTGTTCTAAACTAAAAGTTCATTGGAGTAAACTGGGAGTTTGAAGTGGAGTGGTTTCTCTTTGTCTCGGCTGTTGCCAGGGGAGGAGGAAAGTCTTTCTTCCTCCTGCTGGAGTAGTTGGGTGGTGGCTAAGGTAGTAGCCCCTGTAAGCCGTGACTCCTCTGATGGCTTTGCAGCTGACTGGTGCTGGCCATGACAGCTCCCCCTGCCGGCCTCCCACCTCCATCCTAAACACAGTTTCCTTTTATTAATTTTCACATCCTCCCGTCTGTTTAATGGAGATCTCTGAAAAGCACTGCTGACCAAGAGTCACATTTTTCACATTCAGTGATTTTGTCCCTCAGCACCAAGGAGGACCTTCCCTGGTTGCCACGTCCTACATTGGAGGGAGCGTGGAACAGCAGTCAGAACCTACGTAAGGCCATGTTTGAGTAACAAGGAAGCTTAGGAGAGAGAAACTCTCAGGCCCTTCCCATCTATCATCCAAGACCCTTAAGCCTTGGAGATCATTTCAAGGTGTTGAGCTGGCATCACCTTATTGGGCACATCATTTTTTTTTTTAAGTTTGAAAGGTAACAAAATACAAAACTTCAAAAAATTATGCAACAGAAAAAGTAACATGACCATTCCAAATTGTAAGATGGTTCTAAATCAGGACTCTGGTCTGAAAGTAGGCAACCAAAATACTTATTGGGACTTATTCCAACCTCAGGAAGAACGGTTCTCCCTCTGGAGGCAAATCTGGACTCGTGTATGCCTCCTGGAGGTCTCCACCTAGAGCGGCCATGAGAGAAGAGTGGCGGCCTCAGGAGCACACAGAAAGAAAGAATCGACCGGGTGCATCTGGGAAGATGCAGTGCAAGTTTAAACAGGAAGCAATCGCTGATGAACTTTCTGCGAACCAGTACAACTTCAAAGACATTTTTAAACAGTACCGTTACCACAAAAGAACTATTTATACCAAGTATTATGCATAATAGCCTGTAAAGTTGCAAATTTAAAAATCATGACTGTGGATGAGAATGCCAAGTTGGTGAATAGTTCAGATGACTTTCATGGATTCTGAACCTTGTAACCCTTCAGGAAAAACAAGTGAAAGAAGAATTTGTCCTGGGATCGAGATGAGGCTATTCCCTAAAGACTGTAATCAAAAAAAAAAAAAAGGAGGCTTCTCCCTTTCACCATGGCTTGGGAAATGCAGACAAGGGCATTATCTTTCCACAAAAGAGAGAAAGGAAATCACAATGAGTGAGAAAAGATATATAGGCCTTGTCCGACATCTTGGAAAAGCTGTCTTGTCAGACGTTGCCTGCCTCAATTCTGGGAAATCTTAACTTTCAGGTCACCAGATGGTGTGCGGGTCCAGTCAGGGGTGGGTGCTTTCTTTAGATATTTCATGTGACTCCAAGAGTCTGTTCCCTCGAGTTTGGTGGCACAAAGCAGTTCCTGATAAGGGCTTTTCATCAAGGCTAAAATCTAGGGGGTGGGGGGGTGTCTTTTCTAATAGATGAAATCTCTCGGTAGCAAGACGGAATGCCTAAGGTCACTGTCTCCTGGAAGCACACAGTGAAAAAATTGCTCCACCAAAGCATGGTTATTCTAATAGAAGCAATCAGGCCTTTAGGATACTGAAATGTATCTCCTTTCAGCAGCTATGTGTCAAAGGAGAGAGGGGCCAAGTACATTGGTCACCCTGTGACTATCTCAAAGGGTGAGAGTCTGTGAGTTCCAAAGGGAGTGGATCTGAGAGTAGAAGGACCAATTACAGTGCTTTCACCCAAAATATCTGGAGGGTCTCTACACATTTTGCCAGTTGAGTCTCATGGCGCCATCAGTGTGTTTGAGTAATCCTGAGGATGGCAGATGGTGTGCATAATGGAAGTGTTGTAAAACCAGCCAAAACAGCACAGACTTGTTGAAACGCCTGACCAATAAAATGGGTTCTCTGGTCCCTATGAAGTTCAGGAGAAGTTCCTCAGGTAGGGATAACCTTTTCTAACGGAATTTTGGCCACAGACGAATTGGCCTATCTATAAGAGAAAGCTTTGGTCCACTAAGAAAACATGTAAACTATGACTAAGACATATTTATATCCATAAGACAGGGAAGCTATATGAAATCTATACAAACAGGTTTCCCCAGACTATACTTGGGACAGGTGGGGAAAGTAAGGTAGGCACTTTTTGCAGTCTTATTAGTATTTCCCCACCAACCCTGGTTCCTAAATGCTAGCATTTTGTCAGTA
This sequence comes from Taxidea taxus jeffersonii, assembly GCA_003697995.1. Taxonomy (NCBI): domain Eukaryota; kingdom Metazoa; phylum Chordata; class Mammalia; order Carnivora; family Mustelidae; genus Taxidea; species Taxidea taxus. Next base: position 26,455 of record ML102713.1, read on the forward strand.
GACCAATGGTTTAATGCATACAGAGTGGTGAATAATGGGAATTTTAGAATTTCTTACAGGAATGGATGGCTACTTGGTCCAAACCAGAGTTCTCTCTTTTTATTGAGCCAACGATTATTAGATTTCCAATACTGTTTTTCCCTCTCTAGGGGCAATAGTTGGGTATCTCTAGACAATTTTCCAAATTATCATTTGGGAGAACATCCCTCTGGAGCATGACAGAGGTTTGGCTACACGTTTCCTTGGGAGAAATGTTTTCGGCAGAAATATCAGGGAGGTGGTTTACTGTGGCCTCCAGAGACTGGAGTCTGGAATACCCAGGAACCTGCAAAAGTATGGCATCTAATAAATTTTGAACACAGGAGGTTTTTGGTTTTTTTGTTTTGTTTTGTTTGTTTGTTTTTTGAGAGAGATCAAGCAAAAGCACAAGCAGGGGTGGAAAGGTAGAGAAAGCAGAAGAAAGAATCTCAACCAGGCAGGGTCTATGCTCAGCGTGGAGCCCTACATGGGGCTTATTCTCACAACCCTGAGATTATGACCTGATCATTGATTCCTGTTATGGAATCAAGAATTGGATGTCTGGGCGCCTGGGTGGCTCAGTGGGATAAGCGTCTGCCTTCGGCTCAGGTCATGATCTCAGGGTCCTGGGATTGAACCCCGTATCGGGCTCTCTGCTCAGCGGGGAGCCTGCTTCCTGCCCCCCTGCCTGCCTCTCTGCCTACTTGTGATCTCTGTCTGTCAAATAAACAAATAAAATCTTAAAAAAAAAAATTGGAAGTTTAACTGACTGAGCCACCCAGGTGCCCCCTTAGGAGCCACTTCAAATTTTATTCCAATTGGAGGTAAGGAAACCTTGTTGCTTCCATAATATTCCAAAGTATGAACTACCCCAAAAGCATACCAGCTATTGGTATAAATGCTTAGGGTCTTCTTGGCTAAAGTACACACCGGAGTAAGGGCTAGAGTATCAAAAGATGAAGCAGCCATCTCAATGACTTCAAAGAGATGCAAAAACATACTCAGCATATTTACCATTTTCACCCTTTAAATAAGAACCATCGGGATGCCTGGGTGGCTCAGTTGGTTAAGCGGCTGCCTTCGGCTCAGGTCATGATCCCAGCGTCCCGGGATCGAGTCCCACATCGGGCTCTTTGCTCGGCAGGGAGCCTACTTCTCTCTCTGCCTCTTCCTGCCTCTCTGTCTGCCTGTGCTCGCTCGCTCTCTAACAAATAAATAAAATCTTAAAAAAAAAAAAAAAACACATCAGTATACCATGAAAAATCTGCTTTGGTTCGAGGAGTTTCCTGTGAATTTCCACAGGGAGTCAAAAGGTAATCTGTCAGGAGTTAAGCAGTCAGGAAGGGTTTCGTCTAGGTGGAAATGTAGTGGTTGTTTCAAGATCAAATGCCCTAAGTATAGAACCTTAGTTTGAACAAACTGCAATTTTTCTTTAGGAACTTTGTGTCCCTTTAAGGCCAAAAGTTGCAATAGGTGAATAATGTTTCCTGTGAAGAGGTTTCAGAAGGGGAGCAGAGAAGCAAATCATCTGCATATTTTAACAAAATAGAGCCTGCAGAAAACTTTCTATCAACCAAATCAGCTTGTAAATGTTTGTGAAAAGTGAAGACTGTGAAACCCCGGGGCATTACTGTCCAGGTGCATTTCTGTTCCTACCAAGTGAAAGCAAAAAGATATTGGCTATCCTTATCAACAGGAATACTAAAAATGCACTGCACATATCATTTGCAATGAAAAATTTGCTTTAGGTGGTCCTGGATGTCAGCAACATGTGGGGGTTAGGAAAACAGGGCGTCGAGGGATAACAATGTTATTTATTGCTAGTAGGTCCAGGACAACCCCATCTTCAGCCACTGGATTTTCTCACAGGTAAGATGGGCGTGTTTACAGAGACTACTAGTGCAGGGGATAATGAGACCTTGAGCTTTGTAATCTGTATTGGCTCACTGTCTTGAAGGACTTCCTTATAGGCTATTGATTAATTCTGGGAAGAGGTTTTGAGGGATCTGTCTGAATCCTGATGGGAGCTACATAGTAGATTCTGCCCATAAAGAAGATGGTAGCTGATCCAACAGAAATCAATGATCAGGGTCCCTAGACTCAGCTACAGGGCAACATCAGAGATGGAACCAAGAAAAGATGTCAAAGGGTCATTTAATTCTCCTGGTTGGCTATTTTGGTTACTACTGTTAAATTCCAGAAATATTTTCCTCTTGAGAGGAAGAAATTCTGACAAGATACTTTTCTAAGAAGTCTTGGCCTAATAAATGAATAGGGCCTGAGGAACTAAGGAGAAAAGGGTGCCTCTCTCTCAAAGGACCTAGACAAAAGGGAATAGGTTGAGACAGGAATGTGTTGAGGTTTATCAAAGACCCCCAGTATTCGAACTGTCTTAGTATCCTGAGGCAGGAGCTGCTTTATGACAGTGGGGTTGGGCACTGAGAAGGTAGCTCCAGCATAACCAGGGACACAGGCAGATTCATTCTAAATGGTTTCTCCACATCAAGGAATAGGATTGGGAAGTTCCTTAGAGCCCACCATTGGGAATTGAGAGGACACCGGAAAGACTGAGCAGAGAAGGCAGAAGGTGCCTGGAATGCTTAAATATGTAACATTTTTTTTAAAGATTTGACAGAGATCACATGTAATCAGAGAGGCAGGCAGAGAGAGAGGGGGAAGCAGGCTCCCTGCTAAGCAGAGAGCCCGATGCGGGGCTCGATCACAGGACCCTGAAACCATGACCCGAGCTGAAGGCAGAGACTTAATCCACTGAGCCACCCAGGCGCCCCTTAAATATGTAACATCTTAAGACAATGCCCTGGCTCTTTGCAGTAACAGGAGAAACTAGAAGGATTTTGGTTTTGTTTAAGGGCCCTCACCTGCTGGAGTTGAAAAATTTGAGGATTTTATCAGTCTTTTGGTGGACTCATCTAGGGTATGAGCAAGCAGGTTTGCCAAATTAACTAAATCTGAACTGCCCAAAATTTCCTATTCCGTCCTGGTCCTATGGCCTGATTCCTTCCAGAAGCAGGCTATTCCAAACAGAGTAAAGAAGAAATCAACTCAGCCCACTAGTAAACAGAATTAAATGCTACCCTGATAGATTCAACATCTAAAGGAAAACCAGGGACACCTGGGTGCTCAGTTGGTTGGTTAAGCGGCTGCCGTCGGCTCGGGTTGTGATCCCGGCATCCTGGGATCGAGTCCCGAATCGGGCTCCTTGCTCGGCAGGGAGCCTGCTTCTCGCTCTGCCTCTGCCTGCCACTCTGTCTGCCTGTGCTCGTGCGCGCTCTCTCTCTCTCTCTCTCTCTCTCTAGTAAATAAATAAATAAAATCCTTAAAAAAAATAAAAATAAAGGAAAACCAGAATTTTCTTTAAAGGCAATCTAGAGTTGGCTGTAATAATCATGAACAGGTTCATCAGGCTTTTGTGTGTAAACCGGAATGTTATTCCAGTCAACAGGCTTAGAAGAAGCTACTGTAGTTACAGTGGTGATCTCCAGTGAGCCTCCCAGTCTCTCGCCGAAAGTCAGGAGTTTCTTTCTCTAAATCCCCTTTAGGATGTTCCCACTGTGCTAGTTCTAGCCAATGTTGGCCTGGCCTTCAGCAGGAAGCATCAAGATTCACTGATATAAATCTAAGAAGTCAGGTTGATAAGTCTGGATACCGATGCTACATCCTTGAGCAAACCTATGGGAGTCCTCAGCCACCTTGGGAAACTCCTTAACTATGGCTGCAGTTCAGCCTTAGTCCAGGAAACAAAGACCTGGGGGTTTAAATGGATTCTCAGAAGACTCAACTTTAAAGAGGAGGTTTGAATAGGTTCAGGAGAAGAGGGAGCAGGGGGAGGTTTCAAGGAAAGGAAAGTCTGGCAGAGAATAGAGGGAAATGGCACAGGAGGCAGGGCCTGAGCACAGGTGGCTACCAAGTGTTAGGAAACCCAGGGGGAGAGGAAGAGGAAAAAAAGAGACATTTTGATTTCTTTCAATTATTTGTTTGCCTCAGTTAATTTAGAAATACTATCCTGCAGGGACGCCTGGGTGGCTCAGTTGGTTGAGCGGCTGCCTTCGGCTCAGGTCATGATCCCAGCATCCTGGGATCGAGTCCCACATCGGGCTCCTTGCTCAGCAGGGAGCCTGCTTCTCCCTCTGCCTCTGCCTGCCACTCTGTCTGCCTGTGCTCGCTCCTGCTCTCTCTCTCTGACAAATAAATAAATAAATAAATCTTTT
>ML102714.1:0-15999 GCA_003697995.1 Taxidea taxus jeffersonii
TATAAGAATGGACACTGGACAAGGAACATCAACATGTGTGTGTAAATGGATGTGAAATGCCTGAAACACTTTTTTTTTACAACCATGTTTATTTCAGCATGATAGAATTCTGCTAAAAATAGTCTTATGAGACAAAGTATACATTTGTACATTTAAAGATTTCAGCATTCCTTATCTTTAGTGCTACTTAAAGGTAAAACAATAAAATTCTAGGACAAATTGTTATTCTTTTTGAATATAAGAAATAAGTTGTATTCTTATGTATTCCCTTATAAATTTCCCTGTGTCATAAACCAATTCCCTTTTTTTAAACAGATGATGGAAAGGTGTATCAAAATAGGATATTAGAGGCCATGAAGTCTTTAAAAAGTGAGTAAGAATTCTAAGGTATTATTGTTTTTTTCTGAAATCTTTAGGCTTTGCTAAAGATTTTGAGTCCTGTGTCTCTCTTTATATTTTTAGGCCTTACTTTTGCTTCTTTCCATATATTTTCACTTGACAGAGAAATGGTGTCTGTATTTTTATCTTCATAGGAAATAACATACTTGGAATTTTCCTGATTTTGTTCCAAAATAAATAACTGGTGTGCTCGCTTCGGCAGCACATACACCAAAATAAGTAACTGGTATCTGGATATGTGTAGCAAAATTGAAGTAGAGGATGAGCTTCACTTTCCCACATTAGGAAAGTTGTCCAGGAACAGACAACAGCCAATCTTGGAGTCTGAGCAATGAAATAAATACTTCTCACTGTGTGTTAGGACTATTAGAAGTAACAGAGGAGTAGATGCCAGTTGCCATTAAGTCTGATAATCTTGTTAAGAACTCCTTTTCTATGTAGATTTGTCACCAATATAGGTTTTAATGAAATGTATTCCATTTCCATTGTTCCTACTGACTTTCTTTGTCCTCTTGGAAAAGTCAAATGGAAATTATAGTCTTATCGGGAATGTCAATAACAATACAAAGATACACATCATATTTTTTGTTGTGTCTTTTATTATAAATAGCTATACATACTCATTAAAAACATTCAAAGGCATGAATGTATTTTTCATGTTTTTTTTTCCTTAAGCTTTTTTATTTAAACATATAATGTAACCCCACCACCCTCTCCCAACCCCTCTCCCCCCCACCCCCCTCAGTTTGTTTTATGACATTAAGAGTCTCTTTTGGTTTGTCTCCCTCCCAATCCCATCTTGTTTCATTTTTTCTTTTCTTACCACCTTAACCCCCACACCCGTTGCATCTCCACTTCCTCATATCAGGGAGATCATGTGATAGTTGTCTTTCTTCGATTGACTTATTTCGGTAAGCATAATACACTCTAGTTCCATCCATGTCGTCGCAAATGGTAAGATTTCAGCCATCAAAAGAAATGAAATTTTTCATGTTTTAGATCATTTAATTACTCTCCTGTTCCTTTTCTGCCTTTCTTAAGGAGGAAAAGTTGGTATCAACAACCTGATACCTCTTCTGGAAAAAATGGGTATCAGGCTCACTGAAAAAGAACTTGAACAGCTGAGAAAAAATCTACCTGCTGATGGTATGGATAATAGATAACTATTGTCAGTCCCTAAAGGGGACTTTTTTCTGTCTTGTAGATGATAATTTCTAACACTAGATTTAGTTAGTGGTATAATAAATGCTCAAAATCCTGAGGAACCCTAAAATGAGGAACAAGGCACAGATGCCTACTGATGTTACTGCCACACAACATTGTTTTAAAAGTTCTAGCTACTTCAGTGAGAAAGTAAGATTAAATAGTATCAGGAAAGACACAATATTACCTTTAGTTTCAGATGACATGATTATGTGTCTAGGAAACCCAAGAAGCACACAACCTAAAGGAAATCTATTAGAACTATTGAGTCTTCAATAAGACATTTTTGTTCAGGTTGGCTCAACATAAGATAAATGTGCAAAACTTAATTGCTTTCCCTAAGCTCGCAATAAACAAGTAGAAATAGAAATGGGAAAAATATCAAACCATAAAATATCTAGGAATGAATTTTGTAAGAAATAGGCTAACTGAACATTTAAAAAAAGAAATGTGATTCATATGAATAAAACTATAAAATCTTAAGTGGAACATAAAATAAAAAATTAATGTTCTTGAAGCACTAACATATAGGTTCAGATATGTTAAATCAGACTCACATGAATCAGAGATCTTATCAAGTATCAAGCTTTACTAAATAATGTCAAGGATAAAAGCAATCAAAAAATCAAAACAGGTGTGAGATATCAAAAGCAGCTCCATAATTTTCTTCCTTCCCATGTTGGACATACTGTTCTGACCAGAATAGATGAAGTCTCTGTATGAAGACCACAAGGTCACCTTATACAACAGAAGGATTTAAATTATGAAACCTCTCCAGAGAGTTCTATAGCCTATGTTACAATTCCAGTGAGCCATGCCTCATAAGTCATGGGTTCTATTTACTGTAGATAATTCTTACCTAGAGACCTACTGTTAAGGACATTTCTAACATAAAGTCTCTTCCTATAGCAAATATCATTAGTCTGTTTATCTGGAGGATCATTTGACAAAGATATTAAACTGAGTCACTTGTCTTCTTTTCTTTCCTCCAAGGGCATCCCCCTCAGTAAGGGAAGTTAATGGATTACAGACCATCTGCTTTAACACTTTCCTCTCAAAAATATTTAATATAAAATATTTAACTTAATATAAAATTTTCAGAATCCCAATGGGGTGTTATCATAAGAACTTATAAATTATTTAAAAGAATGTATGAAAGAAGAAATGCCCAACTATAGCCAAGAAAATTATGAAAAAAGAAAACCAGAATGGAGATTTGCTTTATAATATATTAGCACTTACTATAAAACTACTATGTAATCAAAACAAAATTTCATTGGCAAATAATAAATAAATAAGTAGATGTAACAAAATAGTTAAAAAATAGAGCCCAGTATAATGGCTATCTTGATACAGATTAAAGAATGATTTTAAAATAGTATTGGCTATCTGTCTAAAAGAAAAATATTAAAAGTCACCTTACCTTACAATATAAACAAAAATACTTCCTATGTGAGTGAATTGAAGCTCTAAATATAAAATAGAAATAAATAAAAATATTAGGAAAAATTGGGGGACTATTTTGTAACATTAAGTTAAGGGAGACTTTCTTAAATAATACAGTTATCCAGAAGCAGGAAAAGAAAAAAAACAAACAAACATGAGTTTGTGAGGTTTTTTTAGATTAAACATATAAAGGAGATCATACAATATTTGCCTTTTTCTGTCTGGTTTATTTCACTTAGCCCTCAAGGTGTATCCATATTATTGCAAATGGTAGATTTTCTTCTTACTTATAACTAAATAATATTCCATTGTATATATACACAACATTTTCTTTATCCATTCATCCATTGATAGATGCTTAGGTTGTTTCCATGTCTTTGCTGTTGTAAATTATGCTAAAGTGGATGTGGGGGTGTAGATATCTCTTCAAGATAGTGATTTTGTTAACTTTGGATGTATATGCAGAACTGTAATTGCTGGATCACATGGTAGTTCTATTTTAATTTTTTGAGGAACCTTCATATACTTCACATTGGCTGTACAAATTTTTTCTTTTTTTTTTTAATTTATTTAAGAGAGAGATCACAAGTAGGCAGAGGGGGGGAGCAGGCTCCCTGCTGAGCAGAGAGCCAGATGGGGGACTTGATCCCAGGACCCTGAGATCATGACCTAAGCAGAAGGCAGGGGCTTAACCCACTGAACCACCCAGGAGCCCGGCTGTACCAATTTTCACTTTCACCAACAGTGCACAAGGGTTCCTTTTTCCCCACATCCTTGCCAGTACTTGTTATATCTTGTCTTTTTGATACTAGCCATTCTAACAAGTGTGAGATGATATCTCGCTGTGGTTTTGGTTTGCATCTCCCTGATGATTAGTGAGGATGAGCCACTTTCTCATGAACTTGTTGGCTATTTGGATATCTTCTTTGAGAAAATAACTTTTCAGGTCCTTTACCCATTTTTAAATTGTATTATTTTATTTCTTTGCTATTGCTATTTATTTTATTTTATTATTTTATTGCTTTGCTATTTACTATTATTATTTGCTATTTATTTGCTAATTTTGCTATCAGTTCCCTATATAGTTTGGATATTAACCTCTTACCAGATATATGGTTTGTAAATATTTTCTTCCGTTCTATTGGTTGTCTTTTTACTTTGTTGATTGTTTCTTTTGCTGTGCAGAGAAGCTTTTCAGTCTGATGTAGTCCCACTTATTTATTTTTTTTTAAGATTTTATTTATTTATTTGTTAGAGAGAGAGAGAGAGCGAGCACAGGCAGACAGAGAGGCAGGCAGAGGCAGAAGGAGAAGCAGGCTCCCTGCCGAGCAAGGAGCCCGATGTGAGACTCCATCCCAGGACGCTGGGATCATGACCTGAGCCGAAGGCAGCTGCTTAACCAACTGAGCCACCCAGGAGTCCCCCACTTGTTTATTTTTTATGTTGTTGCTTGTGCTTTAGGTGTCACATCCAAAATATCATTGCCAAGACCAACATCAAGGAACTTTTTCTCAGTTTCCTTTGGGAGTTTTATCATTTTCAGGTCTTATATTTAAGTCTTTAGTTCATTTTGAGTTAATTTTTGTAAATGGTCTAAGACAGGAGTCTAATCTCATTCTTTGACATGTGAATACCCAATTTTCCAAGAACCATTTAATGAAGACACTTCCTTTTCTCCACTGAGTATTCCTAGCTCCCTTGTCAAGTATTAGTTGACCATGTATGTATGAGTTTATATCTAAGCCATTAATTTTCTTTCATTGGTCTAAAGTGTGTGTGTTTTATGTCAATACCATTCTTTTGTTTAGTATAGATTTGTAACATATTTTGAAATTTAAAAACTGTGATACTCCAGCTTTGTTCTTCTTCTGAGGATTGGTTTGGCTCTTGTGGTTCCAAATGAATTTTAGGATTATGTTTTATATATCTGTCAAAAACGCCATTGGAATTCTGATGAAAATTGCATTGAATTTGTAGGTGGCTTTGGCTTAGTATGGACATTTTAGCATTATTAATTTTTCCAGCCTATGAACACAGGATATCTTTCCATTTATTGAGTGTCTCTTCCAAATTTATTCCTAAGCCCTTAATTGTTTGAGATACTATTGTAAATGAGATTGTTTTCTTTATTTCTTTTTCTGATAATTCACTACTAGTGTATAGAAACACCACTGATTTTTATATGTTGATTTTGCATCCTGCATCTTTCCTGAATTCAATAATTAAATCTAACAAGGTTTGTTGGTTTTGATTGTTTTGTGGGGGGGGTTTGTTGTTGTTTGCTTGTTTTTTTAGTCTTTAGGATTTTCTGTATCTAAAATCATGTGATCTGCAAATAGAGACAATTTTACTCTTCCTTTCTGGTTCTGATGCCTTTTATTTCTTTTTCTTGCCTAATTTTTCTGGCTAAGACTTACAGTACTATGTTGAATAGAAGTGGTGGACATGAGCACCCTTGTCTTATTCCTGATTTTAGAGAAAGGCTTTCAACCTTTCATTACTGAGTATGATGTTAGATGTGGGTTTGACTACAGATGGGCAGAGCCAATGGCTGGGCTCTTCACTCAGGCACTGCTGCAAGAGGAACTGTAGGATGACCTACACAGCCTCTGGAATGCTCTCAATAGGTTTCCTGGTCAGGGGGAACAGAAAGCTCTACTCAGCAATAGGCAGGAGCCAAGAATTTGCCTCCTTACCTGGGTGGGATGGCAGAACAGGCTCCAAGACCAGGTGGCTTATTGGCTGGGGACCCAAATCAGGCAGAGTTCCCTGGCCAGAGATGCCACCAGCTTGGCTCTGCAGATGGACAAAGCCACTGTCTAGGATATCTACTCAGGTACTGCTGCTAAGAAAAACACAATCTGCCAAGATCCAAATTCTGGTTGCTACAAGCCATTCTCCCTTTCCCCATTTCAATCTGATCTTCCAGTGGTCAAGTCCCATAGATTCCTCCCACATTATCTATAAGACAAGACCCAAGTGGGCCTTCCAGGAAGCAACCCACAATTCTGGAGGAGTTAGATGTCCACCTTGGGCTCTCTTTTTCCCACCAGAGAAACTGTATCTCTGGGTGTAGCTCTCAGTGCAGCACTGTACCAGCCAGAGAGAGGGGTAGTACAGTTCGAGTGTAGCTGATTCTCTTCCCCTTCTAAGGCAGTCCTTCTCAGTCTCTATAGTTCAAGAAGGTGCTTCACCCTTACCAGAGGGTGAAGCAATCCCATATTCTGGGATTTTCATCATGGTGACTTCTCTGTGGATACTTGCAAGATGGTCTTTTTGTAAGGGGGACTGAAGTTGGGAAAAACCTATGTCACCGTCTTGATGACATCACTCTATATTTCAATGCAAATGTAATTTTGTAATAATAAAAGTAATTATAATTTAAAGAAAGTTCAAATGCAAGTTGGTCCATATCATTCCTGAACTTATAACACTTCAATGATTCTATATAGCCTAAGATAAAGGCTAAGCTTCTTAAAATAGCTTACAAATCCCTCAATAATCTCAGTTTAACCTGCCTCTCTTATATCAGCTTTCCTCTTCCAAATCCATACTTTATGGAGGGCACATATTGCATGGAGTACTGGGTGTGGTGCATAAACAATGAATTCTGGAACACTGAAAAGAAATTTTTAAAAATCATACTTTAGGGACACCTGAGTGGCTCAGTCGGTTAAGCTGCTGCCTTCGGCTCAGGTCGTGATCTCAGGGTCCTGGGATCGAGTCTCGCATCAGGCTCCTTGCTCAATGGGGAGCCTGCTTCTCTCTGCCTCTACCTGCCACTTTGCCTGCTTGTCCTCTCTCTCTCTGACAAATAAATAAATAAAATCTTTTTAAAAAATTTTTTTAAAATCATACTTTATTCTTCATGCTGAACTGACTATAGTTCTCCATACATTGCTTATGTATACACTGTATATATTATACCTAGGTTTGGGGCAGGTTTTTTTTGTTTTGTTTTATTTTGTTTCTATATTTCTCAGACTCTCTTCCATGTAAAGGTTATTTCTATGCATTCCCCTTTCCTTTAGTTAAAGTTGGTATTTTAACTTGCTCATGTACTACATACTCTAAGATACAATCATTTAAAACCCTAGTTCCACCCAGTAGTGGTTCCTATATGAGCTGTGGCCCTCATGGTTCCCCATTAGCTGACCAATACCAATGATCCAGAAACACTGGAAAAGGTACATTTTTCTTTCTGCAAACTCCAATATCCAAGACATCTTTTTGCAAATATGTAGATCCCTGAAATTCAGAGATTTAATGAAAGTGTGGGTAAAATTATGATATTAATGGAACTTACCTGGCATTTTCCATCAATATATGTCCTTTATATATGTTTTTGGAGCTCATGACATTGATTACATGTCTCAATTTTCCCTTTTCAAAGCTGATGGAAAAACTGATCTGAGTAAAGTAATGGATGGAGTGAAAGCTGTTACAGGTGAGTGAGAAATTAATATAAACATAGAAGCCTAATTTTTTTAATTTTTTTTAATTTGACAGATGCAGATCACAAGTAGGCAGAGAGGCAGTCAGAGAGAGAGGAGGAAGCAGACTCTCCGCTGAGCAGAGAGCCCGATGCGGGGCTCAATCCCAGGACCCTGGGATCATGACCTGAGTCCAAGGCAGAGGCTTTAACCCACTGAGCCACCCAGGTGCCCCAGAAGCCTAATTTTTATAGTAACTGTTTTTTTTCATGCCTTAATTGCTACACTAATTCTATCATTTTTTATCTCCTATTTGTTTAATGTTTTCATATCCAGTAGCCCAGAAGTCAGAGTATTTTCTGATGTGTTTTCCACTAATACACTTCATTTTCCTTATTTTAAGACAGCCAAAATCTGCAGTAAAATGTGAAATGATCTTTGGAAAAGACCCTGGTAATCACTTAAGAAGAAATGAATGTTCTTTATGTCAATAGAATTAAGATACACAGTCTGCAGTTTGCTAATTAATAAAAGAGATATATAATACCCGTTTCTTATCATTGTCATTTTGAGTATGTTAGTCCAAGCCTTCCAAGAAGCAGGACTACATGTGAGGGACATTATTATGGGAAATGGCTAAGAGAAAATAAGGTGGGGAGGTAAAAACACTGGGAGGCTGTCAGAGTGCAATGCAAATCTGACACCAAGTGAAGGAAAGAGGAAGAAAAGGTTGGGTGAAAGCATCCTAGACTTCCATGCAGTCTGAGGAAGGTCTGGCAACACTGTTTTCAAGAATCCTCTGGTCAGGGACATCTGGGTGGCTCAGTCGGTTAAGCCTCTGCCTTCAGCTCAAGTCATGATCGCAGGGTCCTGGGATCCAGCCTCGCATCAGGCTCCCTGCTCAACAGGATGTCTGCTTCTCCCTCTCCCTCTGCTCCTCCACCAAATAAATACATAAAATCTGTAAAAAAAAAAAAAAAAAAAAAAAGAATCCCCTGGTTAAAGTCATCATCCCATATTCCCCAGGAATGGGGCTCCCTTAGGAGCTGCACCCAGCTCTTGACCAGTGCCAATGGTAGGTATGGACTTTGTGCAAAAAACACAGATTAATTTCAAAGCAGAAGATGGGGCCCTTGGTTAATTATGTTCTCCATAGCAAGAAGTCCTGCAGGCACTTTATCATGGTTACCAGTGAGATTGCCCTCTCTTATTAGCCTTTTGAAAATCAATTCTGTTTCTGTGAATGACACTACCTCAGTATAATTGGTCAAAACTCAGTGACCCTCACTTCCCCCAGCTCATTCTCGTTTTGTATGGGCATCATAATTTAGTTTTATTATTTGCAGTCATTTGATTGTACTTAAATTCCCTGGATGTCGTTATTTTAATCTTTTTATTAAGGAGAAAAGGCTGATTTCAACAGTGTGAAAACTGCTCTGGAAAACATGGGGAAAGATCTCAAAGATAAAGATTTCTTGGACCTGATAAAACGTCATCCTTCTAAGGGTAAATGTTTTAAATTCTGATGTAACCAAAAAGAGGCTTTAGGTTTCCATGTCTGTGAGAACCTCTAAAATTATCTCCATTTCCTCAGTTCCAGGAAATAGTCTATCTAAAATAAAATTTTTAGAACATCCATTTATTCCTGAAACGAATCCCTATCTACACAGTTTTGCTTTTAGATTGGGAAACAGCATTTCCATTATGATGAGCGTTATTATCAAGAATGAAAAAAAGGGGGGGATGATCTGGGATTTGTGGAAAGAGGAAAAGGATTGTTTAGAAGTGAAGAAAGTGAGATTGGGCAGAAGAAAAGAGGCGTGTGTGTTGTTGAATGCTTGATGTGCTAAATTTCACCCAAATTTCTCTCAAATTTTATTAGAAGAGAAATTTCTAGTGAAAACTCTTAAAAAGCCATTTATTCTAAGAGTATCCTAATGATTTCCCACATTTTTCTGTGACTTAAGTTCTGCCTTTTCTTACAGATGATGACAAGATCTTTCAAAACAAGTTGCTGGAAGTTGTGAAGTCTCTAAAAGGTATGTGAGCAGCATAATAAAAGTGCAGAGAAATACGGCATCTTTGCATTTATACTATTTCCAAGACATTAGTGGATGCTGCTCTCTCTCTACACTGATTGTAAATTTATGCTCCCACTGAAGATCAAGCTTCACTTAGCTGCCAGTCTGTTACTTTGTATCTAGGAAGAAAATCTTGTACTTTCTCAAGATTTTTCCAAACTTTTCAAGAAAACAAATATCAGATTTCAAGTTGGATAGCAAAATGTAACAGAAAAGATTAGCACTGACTCAGGGAATTTAATCAGCTGCCAAGAAGTACTAAACTGGGAGTTGGGTCATCAAATTAAATATTGTTACTACTTTACTCTGAACAAGTAACAAAATATTGTTCAGAAGTAAAACATGTTTCCCTCCAGAACTAGAATTCGCTTAGCATTTATTCAGTGCTGTTTAAAACATTGTGTTTTGTAGTCTGGTCCCCAAGACAAGTCTCAAGAGAAGTGACCTTAATTCTTTTTTTTTTTTTAAGATTTTATTTATTTATTTATTTGACAGACAGAGATCACAAGTAGGCAGAGAGGCAGGCAGAGAGAGGAAGGGAAGCAGGCTCCCCACTGAGCAGAGAGCCCAATGCGGGGCTCGATCCCAGGACCCTGGGATCATGACCTGAGCCGAAGGCAGAGGCTTTAACCCACTGAGCCACCCAGGTGCCCCGAGAAGTGACCTTAATTCTAATGTCATAGCTGACTTTCTCTATAGACATAAGGTCCTTAGTCTCTTGTTCTAAAATTGATGGTTTTCCCCCCACACTTTACAACAAGAATCATTAACCCTACTACCGGGGGGGTTGTGAATAGGTTTTAAAGGATACATGACCCCCTGAAATCTTATACAATCTTTGTGAACATGTATATATAGTTCATGAAATTCACAACAAGGTTTAAGAGCCTCTTTTTTGGAGTTACATAATTTTCTTCATGGACTCTCTCCTTAGATGGGAAAGTCAATGTCAATGACTTGAGTGCTATACTGGATAATATGGGAATCAAGATATCAGATAAGAAACTTAAGACTCTGGATAAAAATCTCCCTACTGATGGTGAGTAAGTTTTCAGATACCACAGTTACATGCTGGGAGAGTTTAAGAACCATAGCCAGTGGTCCAAGGGAAATCCGGGCCCTTAGGAATGGTAACCTACCCTGAAAATAATCAAGAAGCTATAAATATCAGCAAAACAAGTAACCAGCATACAAGAAGGCAAATACCAAAATCAACATGAAAACATTGCACTTTGTATGTATGTCTTTTTTGCGCTTTACCCATCTTATGGTCACTAGAAAACAGTCTTCCACATTTTGAATAGAAAAATGCAGGCAACTTAGATGATAGTACTTCCGAATGTCTTCCAATTACTAACACATATGGGTTTGAAATATTATAAGACTCTAAGTAAAATGTATATTATTGAAAGGGTATATTTTTATATTTAAGTTTTTCTTTCTAATATTAAGGAAGAAAATAAAAATTGCATAAATCAATAGCCTAGAAAAATATTGTTCAGTAGATTTTTTCTTAAGTAAGTGTATATAAGGGACTTAAGATAGTGCCTGGCACAAAGTTAATGAGAATTTATTAGCTTTACTACCATGTTTTCTTTCACAGTATTTTATGAGTCTTTTTTTATCTCATGTGACTGATTTTCTCCTACAGTTGATAGGAAGATTTCACTAAAAAGACCAATGAATGAAATGAAAGCTAATTTTACAGGTAAATGAGAAGTTAAGGTAAATCTAGGGTTTCCACACTTTATCTTAGTTTTTTAAGTGGCATTTCTAGTATCTTACTAAATTCTGATGTTTCATTTTTAAGTTCATGCTTCTAAGGCCCCTTGGGTTGGCATTAGGAAGGTTTCTGCAATAGAATACAAGACTATATGTTAATTTTAAATCCTAAGTTTTCTGTTGCTTATGTAAGTAAAGGCTTCATGTCACAAATGTTTAACTGAACATAATCTAGAAATGTATACTGTGAAACTTAGAGGTGATTAAGATAATGTATTCACTGAAATCATCAATAATTCTCACCAAAACAATCAGGTGTTTTTGAATAATAATTTAGATACGAATCTACATTATCTTAATTCAACCAACAGATTTTATTCTGGAAGTTCTCTTTTCCAACTTTAGAAAAAACTCCCTTTAATTAATATTAAGTATGGTATTTTGTAAATACCGTAAGTCATACTCAATGGTTCTACAATTGAGACTGTCTTTGCCTAGCTCTTCATCTTGAAATTGGCATATCATTAAGCTGAAGAGAGCGTATTTTATAACTTGAGATACTCTGAGAGTACCTGAAGCCCATACATGTACCATCCCCTCTCTTGAAAGGTGAGAAGATTGATCCTAGTGACTTGAAAAATTTCCTGGGAAGCCTGGGGATTGAGCTCACAGATGAGGAAAAAGAGAAACTGCTGAAAACCCTGCCAGTTGATGGTGAGCTATCATAGAAGGGTCATGGTCTTTTGTGGGTCTTTAGGTCTGCGTAAATATCTCCAAATTCATTTCTGTTTAGTTTTCTTCAAAAGTACAAAAGAAAAAATATTAAATTGAGTTCTAAGGCATATAGCAATCTTAGAATTTATAATGGAAATTAAGTAACCCTTCAGACAAGAGTGGACATTAATAACTAAACATGTTGTTACTTGTCAAGCCACTTATTTGTTTATAGCATGAGAAGGGAAGAGAGAGATTGGAGATCCATGAATGGGTGATGGGCATTAAGGAGGGCACATGATGTAATGAGCACTGGGTGTTATATGCCACTGATGAATAACTAAATTCTACCCCTGAAACTAATAACACTGTATGTTAACTGAACTGAATTTAAATTTTAAAAATTGAAAAAAAAAAGAAAGAAAGGTTGGCTATACTCATGTTTGAGCAAATAGACTCCATTGGTACTGGAATAGGAAGGTTTGTCACCATGAAAGAAGTTTCTGTTTCCAAACTTTGCTATATAAAATGAAGTAATCTAAAAATTACAGATAAGTCTTCTTAAATTGTTATTTCTGAAATTATTTAATTCATGCCATTTTTGTGACTCTGTGTTAGTTTCACCATTACATGAATTATGGCTTTTTTTTTTTTACAGCTGCTGGAAAGGTATATCAGGATGGGTTGCTGAAGGGTATGAAATCTCTCTATGGTAAGTAAGAAACCCATTGAAAATTCATATTGTCTGACTTCCCCAACTTGACACCATCCAATTATGAATCCTGGCTCCTTACTTTGGTATCATTACTTATTTATGATTCTTTCAGTATATCCACATTTTAACCAGTAACAGCATATATTTTTTTCTTGTAGGAAATTCCATATACTCGCATTTTTTTTCAACTGTGTACACCCCTCTCCCACCAAAAAAAAAAAAAAAATCAAACCTAGGAAGTCACAGCAAAAGTGAAATGAAGGGTTAGCCTTGTTCAAGGGATTTGGTCAGTTCTATGGGTAGCTAATATAGAAACTCATGCAAAAAACATTATATATATACAGCCCCTATTTATTGCATACAAGTATTAGATTGGTTGTCTGCAGTTTCACTTGCTTAAACTGCTTAATTTGTTTTGTTATATAGGCTTGTTATTAAGACAAGCTCTAATTTTTTTATCTTTTTAAAAATTTTTTAATTTTTATATAAACATATAATGTATTATTAGCCCCAGGGGTACAGGTCTGTGAATCGCCAGGTTTACACACTTCACAGCACTCACCATAGCACATACCCTCCCCAATGTCCCTAACCCACCACCCTCTCCCAACCCCCCTCCCCCCAGCAACCCTCAGTTTGTTTCGTGAGATTAAGAGTCTCTTATGATTAAGACAAGCTCTAATTTTAACTGTTTTCCTGACTTTGTATACTTGAACAAATCTGTTTGGGATTTGGGCTTTGTTGAAAGGTAATTATACAAAGACACAAAATTTCTCTTTTTTGTTCTGTTTTACTTTAATAGAATTTATGCCTATTATATTCATTAGGGCTTTATTAAAGAAGCAAAATCACTATGAGTGACATGGAATAAGAGATTTGTTGTAAGGATTAGATTTTATGCAATTGTGAGAGCTGGTGAAGAAGTCTGTGAAAACAGGCACCTCCGCTTTTGGTGGTGGGCCTAAGGCCTTGAAATCAACATAGTCAGAAATGCCAGCACTCAGGAGGAGTATGAAGGAGTTGGAGAGAACAAGAAAAAACTAGAACCCATGAGGACAAACTGGAATCCATGCCTATCTTATTTCCCCCACCCTTAAGACTGTAAATGACCTGAGAAACTGGCATCTCTCTCCAAGGAGACAGACATGTGCTTAGCCCAAGACTAGAAGTGGTGAGAGCCAGAAGATCTGGATGTCTGGCTTCCACCCTATGCCAACAAAGCGATCCAGAAGATTAAGAACATTATCAGGGGCTGTAATGGCACCTGGAACCTGACACCGACATTTATGATGATTGATTTTAATATTTTTTGAGAGAGAAAGAAAGTGTGTGTGAGCCAGGGCAAGGATGTGGTGGAAAGGAGGAGCATAGGAAGGGGCAGAAAATCTTAAGCTCAATCTCACAACCCTGAGATCATGACCTGAGGAGTGAGACCTTTAACTGACTGAGCCACCCAGGGGCTCCCTGACACTGACCTTTAGAGTATAGGAGCAGCTCCTTCACTTGTGCCTTCCAAATCTCATGCAAAAATTTCTGTGGCACGCCAGAACTCTATAGGTGGGGGAAGTCCTAGAAATATAATTCCAGCTTAGCCAATCTGACTCAGTCACCGTCTACCATCATCTTCCCTTTGGCAACTTGGCATCCACATATATATATATCTTTTAGCCTCTCCTATATTTCTAATAAAAACAGTAATCACAGTTTCTCATACAACCAAAACTATGCTAACCCTCTTCTCAGAAGATGTTTCAAAATCCCAGCTATCACTCTATCCATCTCTAGGTTATGTTCATTTTCTAATTGACTCACATTCTTCCTTGACATCCTATAATTTAAACAATGATATAAGACAAGCTACTGTTCACAAATCTTCTGTTCACAAATCTCATGTAGATGCAGGGAAAATGGAGGAGGAGATAAAAAGAAAAGAATTGGTTAAATACTCATAACTATTACAGTCTTGTACAGTCCTTTAGCAACTGGTCATGTGGATGTAGCTAGTATTTATCTTCCCTTTTGCATTGCCATTTCATATTGCTCTCTCTCTCACCAAGCACTTTAGCTGCTCCTACCTCCTTACCTGGTAGGTGATCCTAAATTTTGTTCCTGAAGGATAAGGGCCATTGTCAGACCTTTCTGTATTGTATTGCATTATTTAATTTACAATTAGCTTTAATCACAGAACAAGGGGATACCAGCAGGTGTCCTAGATTCTAGACATATCTATCTCTATCCCCACTGTGTAGTAGCAGCAGCCCAGTTTCCCCTGATGGTCAGAATAAATCACTCCAACCAATAAAGTCATCCCTTTAAGTGTAGACGCATAGGAACAGGAAGACAAAGTGGCTTAGATTCAGTTTTTTTTCCTTCCTCAGTCAGTTGGCCATGGGGTAGTCTTTTCTTTATCAACTTTGATAAATAGTTGACATATAACATGTAGGTTTAAAGTATGCAATGTGATATTTGATACACATATATTGCAAAATGATTACCACATTCATCACCTCACCTTATAAAAACCAATAAATAAAATGTTGATATGCATGCAAAATTTTGGTATAATATACTTATATACTTTTTCATAATTCCTACATTGTCTCTTTCCTAAGGGGGGAAGGTTCATACAAATGAGCTAGACAACACTCTAAAAAAATTGGGAATTGAGCTCACAGAAGAGGAACTTGCAAAGCTGTCAGAAAACCTAGAAGTTGATGGTGAGCACTACAGATATCTTCAGGGCGTCTTCTATTTTGCTTTATATCTGATGTGTTTAAAAATAGATTGATTTGACAAATGACATTAGAGAGGTTGGAGGAGAGCCTAATTTTATTTTTTTAATGTAAGTTTTTAAAATTTTAATTCCCATAAGGTTAACATACTATGCTATATTATTTCAAGTGTACAATATAGTAATTCAACAATTCTATACATTACTCAGTGCTCATCATGACAGGTTTACTCATCATAAACTTCATCCATTCTCCCACCCACCTCCCCTCTGGTAACCGCCAGTTTGTCCTCTACAGTTAAGAGTCTGTTTCTTGGTTTGTGTCTCTCCCTCTTTTTTTTTTTTTTTTTTTTTTGTTCATTTGTTTTGTTTCTTAAATACCACAGATGAGTGAAATTGTATGGTATTTGTCTTTCTCTGAGTGATTTATTTCACTTAGCATTATACTCTCTAGCTCCATCCATGTTGTTGTTGCAAATGGCAAGATTGCATCCTTTTTTATGGCTAAAAAATATTTGCCTCTGTGTGTGTGTGTGTGTGTGTGTGTGTGTGTGT
>ML102714.1:16009-38521 GCA_003697995.1 Taxidea taxus jeffersonii
TGTGTGTGTGTGTGTGTGTGTGTGTGTGTGTGTATCACATCTTTATCCATTCATTTATCAATGGATACTTGGAAGGGAGTCTAATTTTATTTTTTTTAAGATTTTATTTATTTATTTGACGTAAGCCCCAAGAGAGAGATCACAAGTAGGCAGAGCAGCAGGCAGAAGGAAAGGGAGAAGCAGGCTCTCTGCTGAGCAGGGAGTCTGATGCGGGTCTTGATCCTAGGACCCTGGGATTATGACCTAAACTGAAGGCAGAGGTTTAACTGACTGAGCCACCCAGGAGAGCCTGATTTTAAAGTCAGAGTTAATCTTGGATCATCATTATAATTAATCAAAGTAGCATCACCTTTCGCTGTGCATACCAAGAATTGCAGAGGGTACTGTCAGGATCCAATAGGTCTAGATAATAAGAAAGCAAAATAATAAGGATTTGAAGACGTATAGAGAAGTTTACAGGCCCATTCTTCTATCTATACTTCTGTCTACTGAAATCTTCACTCTAAAATGAATTCAAAGATTCTTATCATAATGCATGAGACCTTCAGTCTCCGTCTGCCCATCTGGATATATCTTCTCTCATTTTCCTTCTGTTCAAGCCATGTTGAACTATTTGTAGTTTTACACACATAGCATGATGCTCCTCTAGTTTTCCCTTTTCTCAGCTTCTCCATGTGAAGTTTTTTCCATCCCTCCATATTTTAGATCAGCTACAATGATACTTTAATATAGTTTATGCATTATCTCCTGCAGGAAGCAATCTTAAAACATACCAAGCTAGATTAATGGTCCCTTTCTCAGCTTTTTGTTGCTACATGAAGTTTCCAGAATACCTAGCCAACTCCGATATCTTCAACTATGGCTTATAATGGCATCCAAAACACTAGGAAGAGCACAATTTTCCTGACCCAGTTTCTAAGATATAAGAGACCTTTGTATTAACGGAGATCATTTTAACTCCCTGAGATCCAGGCATTCAATAAACGTCTCAGGTAAAATGAACATATGGGGAATTTTTCATGGAATTGTTTCCACAAAATATATGTCTTATGTTTGTGTTCTGCACTTCTGACATTATTTGCATTGTGCCTTTTTTGGTAGCTAATGGGATGGTTGGTCTGAAAGAGGTGATGGATGAAGTCAAAGTTACTACAGGTAAGTGAGAAATTATCAATCCAATACATTTAGTATTTATAGTAATTATATTTTATCATTATCCCTCAATTGCCATCTAGTTATGGAATTTATTTCCTTATTCATTAAATTACTAGTAATTCATGTATTTTCTGGTATATTTCATTTATATATTTTGTTCTTTCTTTTAGAACAGCCAAATTCTTTTTTTTTTTAATGAAGGCGCCCAGGTACTGGGATCTTTTTTTTTTTAATGTTAAACGCTAGTCACCATATAGTACAGCCAAATTCTATATTAGTAAAATAATATATGAAGTAAGGTTTTGGTAAAGACTGCAGAAATGTTATAAAAATGAGACTAACATATCTTATCTTATTTGATACAATTATTTGAATAATTAATTTACAGTATTCTAGTTGAAAAGACAGATACATAATGTAAGTTTCGCTGGGTTCAGAGTTGCTTTGCCATTGTCAGTATGATTGTGACTTCTTTTGTTAGGATTTAAAGATCAAACTCTTTTTTTGTGAATGTCATAGTATACTTGGAGAGGTCTCATTGGCCTTCATTCTTTATTCTGTACATATTCAAGCTATGTAGCCATAGATTGATTTTTCCTATTTGGAATCATTAAATGATCCTTTAAATTCATATATGTCATGATGTCTGCCTTTTTTAAGGAGGGGAGGTTGATGCCAAAGATGTGAAAACTATTCTGAAAAACATGGGAATAGAATTCACAGATAAGGAACGTTTGAAGCTGATGAAAAGTCTGCCTTTCAATGGTAAACATTTCAAATACTGATGTGACCTTAAAGGGTTTTTTAAAGTTAGTTAACATACAGTGTAATATTAGTTTGAGTTGTAGAATTTAGTGATTCAACACTTCCATACCCTCTGTTCATCACAAGTGCCCTCCTTAATCCTCATCACCTATTTCACCCATCTCCCTACCAACCTCCCCTCTGGTGACCATCAGTTTGTTCTCTATAGTTAAGAGTCTGTTTCTTGGTTTTGTTCTCTCTTTTTTCCCCCCATGTTCATTGTTTTGTTTCCTTTTGAGCTCTTTTTAAAAACTCAAATTATCCCCATTTGCTAAGATGCAAAAATATATAAATTTAAAAATTATACCATCTCAAAATAATTTCAATGTTTACTTATTCCTGAAGGAATTTTCCATCTATGCAGTTTAACTTTCAGTTTTGGAATAAGCATCTCCAACATACACCATACCATTGAAGGGAATAAATTTCTGAGGATACCCTTACCTTGTAGATAGCTACAGGCAATTATGGGAAGAAACAAGGGAAAGAGGGGTGTTAAACCGTGAGGGGATAAATGGTGAGAGGTGCTGTTACCAAAAAAATTGTGTATTATAGGGCGCCTTGTGTGCTAGATTTTGGATAGACTTACCGTGTTATAAACTTTCCCTAATTTTCTCTCAAACTTTACATTAATGGGGGAAATTTCTAGAGTATATCATGAAAATCCCAGTATACTGAAATAATTTTAGTGAAAAGCCACATCATTTCACCATGACCTTAAATGTATCCTTTTTTATAGATGATAACAAAGTCTTCAAGAACAGGTTGCTAGAAGGTGTGAAGTCTCTTAAAGGTGAGTGAGAAACATAATGAGAATACAAATGAATATGAGATCTTCATTTTATATTGTTTCTGAAATATGAATTTACTGCCATCTGTCATATACTGATTGCAAATGTATACTTTTTTAGAGCTCAATCTTTACTTTGGCAGATAATCTCATGTTCTATCTTGAAAGTAAAGCACCGTACTTTCTTGTCATTTTCCAAATTTTCAGGAAGAAAAATATCAAATTTCAAGTTTGCATAGCAAAAAAATATAGAAAGGATTAGCAATGATTCAGGGAATTTAATAAATAGCAGAAAAAACTAGACTGAGTTCATTCATCAAAAGTCAACCTAAAACTCTTGAGGACTAAAGAATATTTACCTCCAGTACCAGAATTCCCTGAGCATTTATTGAACACCATTTATTTTTTCTCCACCAGATTTTTTTTAATTCTCCAAGAAAATTGAGGCTAGCAAGAGTGATAGTCCTTAGCTTTCCATCCCCAATCCCTACCTTTACAGGTATCTTTAAGCACACCCATCCTAGTATCAAAGGATGAGTGAAGAGTAGCTCTTCCTCTTCAAGACTTACCAGGATTGACTCCATTCTTTCCCACATCTTTAAGACTTCATCCCATTCACCATTTTCAACCTCTTCCTCAATGGACAAGCCTTCCTTTCAGCCCATCTACATGCTCAGTGTATCCCATCCTATAAAATAAGCAAACTAAAACTCTTCATACCCCTCTTTGGCCACAACTCAAACTCTTTCTTCCCTTTCTCATTCACTTATTGAGAGACTTGTCCATACTCTCAGCCTCTATTTCTATACCTTTCTCAAACTAATTTTAGTACTGAGTGCCCTTTAAAACCTTGTGTTTGTGTAGGCTGGTCCCCAAGACAAATCTCAAGGGAAGTAGCCTTAATTCGAACTTTGTAGTTGAGGGACTTAAAATATTTGGTCTCTATGTTAAAATTGTTGAACATTAATTAATTTATTTTTTTTCACTTTATTTTTTTAATGGAGAGATATATTTTACTAGTGAACAGTACAAGTGTATTGGCACCAAAGAAGTGGCAATTTTCCCAAATTATTCTTTTTTTTTATTATGTTCACTTTAGAGCAAATATTCTTTACTTTAGGTAAATAGTAGACTTGGGGGGAATCCTTGAATAGACTTTAGTGAGTATATAACCTGTATGAAACAGTATGTAAATTATATGAGTAATGATCTACTGCTTAAGAAATTCACAATGGGATATTGTATCAAAAGAGTATAAGCACTTCTCCTTTGGGGTCATTTAATATTACTTATGGACTGTTATTTTTCTTAGGTGGGAAAGTCAATATCGACAACCTGGACACCGTTCTGAACAACCTGGGGATCAAGCTTGCAGATACAGAACTTAAAGATCTAGTTGAAAACATGCATATTGGTGGTAAGGATGTTATCAGATACAGTGGTTAACCCTGGAGAGAGTTTAGTTAAAAGAACCTTTAAGGAAAGAAATGTACTTTTCCATAAGGGGGAAGGAAGGCCCAAGAGCCAAGTGGTGATACAGCACAACAATGACTAAAACACGGAGAATGTCATTTGAGTTGATGAGTATCCAGTTAACAAAATCAAAATTAAAACAAATTTTTTATATGTGTTATATGTGTGACTTTCATACTCTCTACAAGTATCATGGTTACTAGTCTTTCTAATTTTGAATACAAGAATGGAGCATATTTTCAGCACACTCACTTCTGAATAACTTCCTCTAACACAAATAAATCTGAGATATTGTAGGCCAAATTGCATCATTGCAATTGTATGGTTTTCATGTTGGGCTGTTCTTCTCATTCATACTAGTCTTAAAATAAAAACTGGAGAGAATAATAATCTAGAAAGTGTGTTCAAAAATATTTGTTAAGGACACCTGGGTGGCTCAGTGGGTTAAGCCTCTGCCTTTGGCTCAGGTCATGATCTCAGGGTCCTGGGATCGAGCCCCACATCGGACTCTCTGCTCAGCAGGGAGCCTGCTTCCCCCTCACTCTCTGTCTGCCTCTCTGCCTACTTGTGATCTCTCTGTCAAATAAATAAAATCTTTTAAAAATTTTGTTAGATAAACATATAAAACAATTAGGATGAGGCCTGACACATAGTAAGTGTTCCTATGTTTTTCTCCCAACTTTGTATTGTATCTCATAATATAATATGAGATCTATATGATATATGAGATCTATAACATATGAGATCTAAAATATAATATACTGTGATTTTGATCTTCTTCTATAGTTGATGAGAAAATTCCTCTAGAAACACTGATGGAAAACACCACAGATTTTACAGGTGAGTGAAAAGTTACCATAAAATTAGGATTCTGATTATCTACATTAAATTTTGTTTTTTCCTGATATTTCCTAGTACTCCATCATTGACTTATAAATTCTGGTATTTCTGTATATTTATTAATGAAGTATTTGTCTCTAATGTTTCATGTATTGATATAAAATTATCTGTTTTTACAATGGAATACCATACTATCTTTTGCTTTCAAGTTCTGTAATCTCTGTTGTTTATGTCAATAATATAATTCAGTTCACCAGTGATTAATAACCACAGTATAGAATGACACAGAAAATCAGAGTGGAGCCTAAAATTGATTGAGGTAATGTCTTCATTGTATTTATCATTTAATTCTTATTTTTTAATTAAAATAATTTTTCAAAGAAAAATTCATGTAAGCATCTATTTTTTTAATCAATAGATCAGATTTTATTCTGAAAGTAGTCTGTCCCTGATTTTAGAAGAAACTCTCTTGTTCATATTAAGGAAATAAACTTGACCTAACATCTACACTGATTTTGTTGTTGAAATGTTTTATTTTTACTTTATTCTTCAATATGAAAATGAGGAGATGATATTAATTATCCTAAAATAATTTTTTTCATTAGAAATAATTACTGTTATGTGAAATGAAGGTGTGTACCAAATTTCCTATTTTCAAAGGTGAGAAGATTGAGTCAAGTAATCTAAAAAATGTTCTGGGAAATCTGGGAATTGAGTTTGCAGATAAGGAACTAGAGGAGATGCTGAAAATACTGCCGATTGATGGTGAGTCATACAAGTGTCTGTGGAAGCTTCCAGGGAACTTAGATTTTGTGGATCTGTATGAAAATTTTTAATTTCTTCTAAAACATGATAGAACACTTTTTAAAAACTAAAATGTAAGCTACATATAAAAACTGTAAGTGTCACTTAGAGCATATTTTAGAAGCCAAGCAATTCCTCAGATGTAAGTTGCCATCAGAACTAACAAATGTCTGCTGTTGCCCTTCAGGGCTTATACCAGAAGAAGGAAAAAGAAAGAGATAAGAGATCAGTGGAAGAAATTAAAGATAAAAGAATTAAAAAGAAAGGGAAGATATTTATACAGTATAGTAAGCCCACTCAAGAGGACAAGTTTATCATATTGAAAAAGGCTTCTCTTCCTTAATGTCATTGTTACATAAAGATGAAAATTTGGAGTAAAACATTTTTAACAGAATCACTGAGATATCATCCATGTATCATACAATTAACCCAATAAAGTATACAACTCAGTGAATTCTAATACATTCACAAAATCCTGCCTTCATCACCACAAACTATTTTAGAACACTTTTATTTTTTTTTTAAGATTTTATTTATTTATTTGACACAGAGAGAGATCACAAGTAGGCAGAGAGGCAGGCAGAGAGAGGGGGTGGGGAAGCAGGCTCCCTGCTGAGCAGAGAACCCGATGCGGGACTCGATCCCAGGACCCTGAGATCATGACCTGAGCTGAAGGCAGAGGCTTAACCCTCTGAGCCACCCAGGCGTCCGTAGAACACTTTTATTATCCCAGAAAGATATCCCAGACCCATTGACAGTCATCATCCAATTTCTCCATGCCCCGCAGCTCTGAGCAATGACTATTTTCTATCTCTATCCATTTTCCTGTTCTGAATGTTCCACATAAATAGAATCATACAATATGTTAGGTCAAGTTTATTTCCTTAATATGAAAGATTTTATTTATTTATTTGACAGAGAAAGAGATCACAAGTAGGCAGAGAGGCAGGCAGAGAGTGAGGGGGAAGCAGGCTCCCTGCTGAGCAGAGAGCCTGATGTGGGGCTCGATCCCAGGACCCTGAGATCACAATCTGAGCTGAAGGCAGAGGCTTTAACCCACTGAGCCACCCAGGCGCCCCAACAAATATTTTTGAACACACTTTCTAGATTATTATTCTCTCCAGTTTTTCACTGCTGAATAATATGCTATGTGTGGACATACTACAAAAATCTGTGTATAACTTTTGACTCTCCAAAAACTTAACAACTAATTGCCTACTGCTGACCAGAAGCCTTCCAGACAACATAAACAGTCCATTGATATATGTTTTGTACGCTGTATGTATTATATACTCTTACAATAGGTCAGCTAGAGAAAAGAACGTGTTATTAAGAAAATCATAAGGAAGACAGGTGCCTGGGTGGCCCAGTTGGTTAAACCTCTGACTCTTGATTACAAGCTCAGGTCACGAGCCATGCTCAGCACAGAGCCTGCTTGAGATTCTCTCCCTCTCCCTCTACCCTTTCCCCCTTCCCCTGCTTGCACTCTCTCTCTTTCTCTCTCTAAATAAATAAAAGTCTTGGAAGGAAGGAAGGAAGGGAGGGAGGGAGGAAGGAAAGGGGAAAGGGGGAGGGAAGGGAAGGGAGGGGAAAGGGAAGGGAAGGGAAGGGAAGGAAAGGAAAGGAAAGGAAAGGAAAGGAAAGGAAAGAAATTAATTGTAAGGAAGAGAAAATACATTTACAGCATTGCAAACACTCCATGCAGAGTTCAAACCCCTGTTTCAAAGGTCAACTGTACTTTGTTTCTTTTCACTGCTGAATAATATGCTATGTGTGGACATACTACATTTTATCTATCCATTCTTGGGTTGATGAATATTTGGATGGTTTCCACATTTTAGCTATTATGAATAGTACTCCTCTGAACATTCATGTACAAGTTTTTACATGGACACATATAACTTAAGAGTGAAATTTTTGGTTTATATGGTAACTCTATGCTGAACCATTTGAGGAAGCCAGGCTGTTTTCCAGAGTGGCTGCCTTACTTTACATTTCTACCAGCAGTCCATGAGAGTTCCAATTTCTCCATAACCTAGTCAACACTTGTTATCTGTCCTTTGATTACATCATAGTGAGTGTGAGGTTGTATCTTATTCTGGTTTCAATTTCCTGATGGCTAAAGATGTTAAGAATCTTTTCATGTGTATATTAGCTAAATGTTTATCTCCTTTGGAGAAAAATCTATTCATATCCCTTGTCCATTTTTAAATTAGATGTCTTTTTATTATTGAATCATAGAAGTTCTTTATAGATTCTAGATACAAGTCCCTTATATTTTCTAGATACAAGTTCCTTATCAGATATATGATTGCAAAAGTTTTCTCCTATTCTGTGAATTATATTTTTACTTTCTTGATAGTTTTTCTCGAAGTGCAGAAGTTTTAATTTTGTTGATGTCCAGATTATAATTTTTTTTCTTTTGTTGCTTATGCTTTGGGTGTCATATATAAAAAAACCACTGCCTAACCTAAGGTTAAGAAAACTTATAGCTGTTTTCTTCTAATATTTTTATAGTTTTAACACTTATAATTAGGTCTTTGATCCACCTTGGGTTAATTTTTTTTATTTTTATTTTTTTACAGAGGGTTGAGCAGGGGCAGAGGGAGAGAGAGAATCCCAAGCAGCCTCTACACCCAGCATAGAACCTTATGCAGAGCTCAATCTCACAGCCAAAACCAAAATCAAGAGTCAGACACTTAGCTGACTAAGCCACCCAACTACCCCAGTCTTGAGTTAATTTTTGTATATAGTGTGAGATAGGGATCCAAAAGCATATTCTCTTTGCACGTGAATATCCAGTTGTCCCAGCACCATGTGTTGAAAGACTGTTCTTACTTCACTGAATGGTGCTGGTATCCTTGTCAAAAATCAATTGACCATAAATTGAAAGGTTTATTTCTGGATTCTAAATTCTATTCCATTGATCTATGTATCCACTTTATTTTATGCCAGTATCCCACTGTCTTGATTACTGTAGTTTTGTAGTTTTTAAAATGAAAGTGTGCGGGGTGCCTAGATGGCTCCATTGGTTAAGTGTCCAACTATTGGTTTCAGCTCAGGTCATGATCTCATGGGTTGTGGGATTGAGCCCTATATAGGGCTTTGCGCTCAGCAGGGAGACTACTTAAGATTCTCTCCCTCTGCCCTGTCACTCCTCCCATCAACACTCACGAGCCAGCATGCTCTCTCTCTCTCTCTCAAATAAATAAATAAATCTTTAAAATAAAGTGTGAGGCCCCCACTTCTTTTTTCCTTTTCAAGATTATTTTTGCTATTTGGGGCCCCAGCTTTACTATATGAATATTAGGATCAGCTCATTAATTTCTGCAAACAAACCAGCTAGAATTTTATATAAGATTGCATTGATTCCATAGATCAATTCGAGGAGTATTGCCATATTCACAATACTAAGTCTTCCAATCCATAAACTTAGGTATCTTTTCATTTCTTTAGTTCTTCTTTAATTTATTTCTACAATGTTTTATAATTTCCAGAGTATAAGTTTTGTACTTCTTTTGTTAAAATGATTCTTAAGCATTTTACTCTTTTTGATGCTCTTGTAAATGGAATTGCTTTCTTAGTTTCCTTTTTGGTTTGCTCATTGCAACAGTATAGATATACAATCAATTTTTGTATATTGATAAAAGACTAGATTTTCTGTTTCCAAAATGACTCTATTTGTGCTATTTTTGTGACTCATATTCATTTTACCATTACATGACTTCTGACTTTTCTTACAGCCAATGGAAAGTTATATCGTAATAGATTACTGAAGGCTATGAAGTCTCTCAAAAGTAAGTAAGAAACAAAATTATAAGGCATATTTTCTGGGTTCTTCGGGTATATAATCTAAGCATGAACCTTGACCCTCTTTAAGTTTTCATTTATGATTCTTTCAGCATAACTACATCTTATCTGCTGTTAATATGCACTCTCTCTTGGCAGGCAGTCCAGTATCATCTTAGATTTTTTTCAACTCTTTCTCAAAAAGAAAAATCAATCCTATCAAATACAAACAAACAAAAAACAATGATCATTTTCAAAGAGTAATGGTCAGCTACAGTGATACCTAATATGTCAAATCAGTAAACAAAACCCTACTTTTTTTTTAACTTTATTTAAGCTTTATTTAAACATATAATGTAACCCCACCACCCTCTCCCAACCCCTCTCCCCCCCACCCCCCTCAGTTTGTTTTATGACATTAAGAGTCTCTTTTGGTTTGTCTCCCTCCCGATCCCATCTTCTTTCATTTTTACTTTTCCTACCACCTTAACTCCCACCCCCGTTGCATCTCCACTTCCTCATATCAGGGAGATCATGTGGTAGTTCTCTTTCTCCAGTTGACTTATTTCGCTAAGCATAATACGCTCTAGTTCCATCCATGTCGTCGCAAATGGTAAGATTTCAAACATAGTGATCCAAAGGGGCACGTGTACCCGAATGTTTATAGCAGCAATGTCCACAATAGCCAAGTTATGGAAAGAACCTAGATGTCCATCAACAGATGAATGGATAAAGAAGATGTGGTATATATGTACGATGGAATACTATGCAGCCATCAAAAACCCTACTTTTTGTGCTGAGTAATTAAGTTAGTGCCTGTAGTTCTATTTGTTCAAGCCCCTTAACCCTGTTTTATTATGTAGGCTTGTCAACAAGAATAGACTAAAGGAAATACAATTCTAATTCTAACTCTCTCTTGACTTTTTCTTTGGGTCTTCAAGTGGACAGGTGTCTTTGGGATTTTAGTCTTGTTGAAATGTAACCATAACAGAGGCATGAAATATATTTTATGTTTTATCTCTTTTGTTTTAAAATATATGGTCATTAAAGTTAATAGTTTTGTTAATTTTTTTAATTTTGCTGTATATACCTTTTTTTCAAATGTTGCTTCACTGTCTCTTTCCTAAGGTGGGAAGATGAAAACTAATAACCTGCATACTAATTTGGAAAATATGGGAATGAAGCTCACAGAGGAGGAATTTGCTGAACTGTCAGGACAACTACAAGTTGATGGTGAGCCCAAGAGATAACACTAGGGCATCTGGTTATCCTCTACAGGAATGTCCATTAAAATTAGGATATGAGGCAAATTTAGCTGGAATTTATTATTCTATATGAATAATTTTCTAAGCTCATGTCATTGATTATATGTCTCTTTTGGACTTATGTAGCAAATGGGAATGTTGATCTGCCTAACTTGATGGAAGCAGTGAAAGCTATTACAGGTGAGTACAAAGTCACTATAAACCTAGAATTCCTATTGGAACAATAACTACATTTACCATTCACCTTAACTGCCATGTTGATTCTGTTACTGTACTCCTTGTTGTGAGTATTTGCCCAGAGCTGGACTTTGTGGTACCCATGGTTTGGTAATAAAATTTTAGTTTTATGACTTGGCAGAAAGACCTATCTTCTCTAAAAAAATTTAAACTTAAAAATAACTTTTTTAGAGTCACTCAGTTTCCTTACAGGCCTTTCTCTTTCTGATTAAGGGAAGTTTGACATCAAGAACCTGGAAACCATTGTAGGCAACATGGGAATCAAGCTCACTGACAAGGAACTGGAAGATCTGAAACAAAACCTGCCCATCAGTGGTGAGCATATGAGATACCGCTGGCTTTTGAGTTTTAGATTTTATGTACCTTTTAGCAATGAGAGGAATGGAATAAGGGAACTTTTTATGCAGAAGATGTAAGATTGGAGATGAGGCAATGACAATGACAAAGAAGCTGGGAATGTAGTATGTGGACACAGGTGGCATGGTCACTAGAAGAGTCTTCACAATTCCAAGAACAAGAAAGCCACTTTTGAATCCCATCTTTTCATCATCAAATTCAAGAGTTGATATTTTATGAAATAGAAAGTCAAATTTACATTTTTAAATAAGTATATCTTTAATATTTAAAATTTTTTCTACTCTATGCTCATAACATATTCTGAGTAAATATTTATTGATGACAATTTGAAGTGCTTATTAAGATGCCCAGGACACTTAAGTGCTATTATAATGTGAAGGGGAGGAGAGTGTTCTTATTTGTTTTACATCATTTTATGAGCTTCAAGTTATGGTTTTCCATTACAGGTGATAATAAAGTTGCTTTGAAAACTTTAAAGGATAAAGTGAAAGCTTTTACAGGTAAGAATTTGTTATAAATGATTGTAATAAATCATGATTTACATTAATAATTTTAATAGCATGTTCTCAAACTGTATCAGTGGCTTATAAATTCACATATTTTCTGTATTCATTTTGATAAATATTTGCATCTACTGATAAATAGTTTAATCTAACATTATCTGAGTTTATAAGTAAAACAAAAGGACAACTTCTTCATAATAAGTCTTATACTCTGATGCTTCTTTTTTTTTCAATGAAAGTATCTGGCTGGTACTTATAGACCAAAAACTAGATGGACACAGTAAGAGTGGAACATTAAAAATAATAAATCCATTGCCACCAACTAATCACATAGTTTTAACAAAATAAAGTAAAATATGTCATAGTTTGTTAATTGTGTATTATATTATACTAGCCATCTCTTGACCTTATTTTTAGGTAACTATATGATCAGATTTGCTTCTACACCATGTGGTATTGTTCTCAGTATCAGGAATACATCCTGTTCACTATCTTTTTGAAAGACTTTATTTATTTATTTGAGAGAGGGGGAAAGAGTACAAGCAGGGAGAGGGGCAGAGGAGAGAAGGAAGCAAACTCCCTGCTGAGCATGGAGCCCAATGTAGGGCTCAATCCCAGGACCTCAGGAATATGATCTGAGCTGAAGGCAAACACTTAACTGACTGAGCCACCCAGCCACCCCTTCCTATTTAATATTACTAAGGGACAAATTCTGTTTTTTATTTACCACATGACTCTTTTTATCAGGAAATCTTTCTCTGCATTTCCTTTTCATTCTGGTATTAGAGAAAAGCAGAAGTGTATATCTAGATGATTTTAAATAATTAGATTGTCCCTTCATATTTTAACCTACAACTATTCCATCTTTTCAAAGGAGAAAAGATTGATGCCAGTGACCTACAAAATATTCTGAAAGGCATGGGGATTGAGCTTACAGATAAGGAGCACAAGCACCTGCTGAAAACACTGCCCATTGATGGTAAGTAAATGCTACATAAATGCCAAATTGCCATCCAGGAACTTGATTTTATGGGAAAATGTGACCCATTCTCAATCTTTTAATAGTACAGTTTTGCCTTAAAAATGTCTTAGATTAATAGAAATTCTGTCATTACCTCTTCGAACACAATTTGAGATTCATCACTACATTGCCATATAGTTGTCCAAGTGACTAGTACTTCCCCTTCAGATCAGTCATAGTTTTTCAGTCAGAGCAATGAAAAATCAGAAGGAGAAATAGGACATCAGTGGAATAAAAAGAAAGACATGGGCACCTGGGTGGCTTGGTTGGTTAAGCAACTGCCTTCGGCTCAGGTCATGATCCTGGTGTCCCCGGATCAAGTCCCACATCAAGCTCCCTGCTCAGCAGGGAGTCTGCTTCTCCCTCTGACCCTCCCCCTTCTCATGCTCTCTTTCTCGCTCTCTCTCTCTCAAATAAATAAAAAGTCTGAAAAAAAAGAAAGAAATTGTTTAAAGTATTTTTTAGAATTGCACCATTAGAGAGTTCAATAAATGTCTCTAATTCTAAAGAATTGGTATGTTTGTCACTCTGGAAAACAGTTAACATTTTAAAATGTCCATTGTATAACTATAAAATAGGTTAATGTTTAAAGCAAATCATTGAAGTGTATCTTCTATGGTCATATAATTTATAATGATTTGGTGATTCTTCATATCAATTTTCTAGAGATCTGAACTGTGCCTTTTCTTACAGCTCATGAAAAGGTGTTTCAGAACAGGTTGCTGAAGGGTGTGAGATATAATAAAAGTGAGTAAGTAGCACAAAGAGGAGGCATATGAAATATCCTTAAGCCTTGAATTTTTCAAACTTTATTTAAATTTAAGTTAGTTAACATATAGTATTGGTTTCAGGAGTAGAATTTAGTGATTCATCACTTACATACAATACCCAGTGTTCACCCCGACAAGTGCCCTCCTTAATTCCCATCACCTGTCAAGCCCATTCTCCCACCCACCTACCCTCCAGCAGCCCTCAGTTGGTTCTCTATAATTAAGAGTCTCTTATGGTTTGCCTCCCTCTCTGTTATTTTACTTTTCCTTCCCTTCTCCTATGTTCATCTGTTTTGTTTCTTAATTCTACATATGAGTAAAATCATATTGTATTTGTTTTTCTCTGACTTATTTCATTTAGCATAATATGGTCTACTTCCATCCACATCATTGCAAATGGCAAGATTTCATTCTTTTTGATGGCTGGGTAATATTTCTCTGTGTGTGCATGTGTGTGTGTGTGTGTGTGTGTACTACATCTTTAATCATTCATCAGTTGAAGAACATTTGGGCTCTCTCTGTAGTTATTAAATTTATACCGATAGATATACCACATTATTTTGCTGCTTGTATCACATCTGTGTTTTTCCTGATAATAACCCTTACTTTGTCTTAGATGAAAGTTCTCTACTGGGTTGCATTTTTTCAGGCTTTCGCTGAAGAAACATATGGAAAGAAAGATAGGAGGAGGGAAGAAAGAAAGCAAGGAAGGAAGTGGGGAGGAAGGAGGAAGGTGGGACATAGAGAGGAAGTTTTAACATTTATTCCAAAATGTGAGCAGGAGCAGAGAAAATAATCTGAGAGTAAGAGTTTAGGAAACAAATATGATCTCTGTTTCTGTGTGGAGACTATTGTTCAGTGCTGTTCAGTTACAGCTGCGCAGCCTTGTCCCACCTCACTTTGTCCTGGGCCTGTATGTCTAACACTGGAGGAAACAAGTTCTAATTCTAACTTTTAATTCTTTAAATTGTAACTCTGCTTGTAAGGAATCATGCAAATCTATTGTGGTTTTGTTCTTTGCTTGAAAATTTTCGCAGTGGGGGCGCCCGGGTGGCTCAGTGGGTTACAGCCTCTGTCTTTGGCTCAGGTCATGATCTCAGGGTCCTGGGATCGAGCCCCACATCGGGCTCTTTGCTCAACAGGGAGCCTGCTTCCCTATCTCTCTCTGACTCCCTCTCTGCCTACTTGTAATCTCTCTCTCTCTGTCAAATAAATAAATAAAATTTTTTAAAAAATTTTAGCAGCTATACTAGATTAAGAAGTCATTCTCTTTCAGCATGTGTATTCATGTAACAGTAAACAACTATTACTGTCTTAAAGAGGTGTTTACACCCCTGTGTTCCTTGCAGCATTATTTACAATACTCAAGACACAGAAACAATGTATCTATGGACAGATGAATGAATAAAGAAAATGGGAGACACACACACACACACACACACACACACACACACATATAATAGAATATTACTCAGCTGTAAAAAATAAGGAAGTCCTGTCATTTACAACAACATGGATGAATCTTGAGGACATTATGCTGAGTGAAATAAGTCAGACAGAAAAAAATAATATATGATACTATATGATTTCACTTATATCTGGAATCCAGAAAAAACAAACAAACAAACTCAGAACTGATTGGTAGTTGCCAGAGGCAGGGGAATGGGGAAGGGAATGGGTGAAGATGATCAAAGAATACAAACCTCCAGCTATAGGAGGAGTAAGTTCTGAAATAAAATGTACAACATGGTGACTGTCGTTGACAATACTATATCGTATTTGTGGAAATTGCTTAAAGAGTAAATCTTAACTACACACACACACACACAAAATGGATGGATGGATGTGTTAACTAACCTTACTGTGGTAATCATTTTGCAATATACATAAATCATTACATTGTATACCTTAAATGTATAGCATTTTATATGTCAGTTATATCTCAATAAAGCTGGGGAAAAACAATACCGCCTGCTACTTGAAGATAATATGTGTTTATGCATTTTTCTAAATACTTTATAATCATTCCATTTTTCCCCTTTTCTTTCATGTTTTCAAGGAGGGAAGGTTGATGTAAATAATCTGGATCCTGTTTTAGAAGCCATGGAGGTCAAGCTTACAGAACAGGAACTCAATCTGTTAAAGGATCTTCTGAGTGGTGAGCCTTATGGAAAACACTGTGATTTTAAAAGATGTTGAGCTTGCAGGATTAACTGGGACTGTTTCAAATGTTTAAATTATTTGTTGCCTGAAGCCATGTGAATAGCTTTTACAAGAACTCAGGGGGCAAAAAGGCTATTTATTTTGTTGATTTAAAGCCTGTAATCTGTTTCTTTATACATCTCAGAGTAGGGACAGATGCTAGTGAGAAGGGGAGGGATTACTGTTGTCTGGTTTTGCAAAAATAGGATCTGTAATGTATTTTTTTCTCACTGTTCCATATATCTCTGACATCAACCCAGGTTATAACCTGATCCATTCACCCATTCCTCATCTCTCTGTTCACGGATTTGAGATGGCTTTCTTTTGTGGTCACTATAACAAGTTAACAGAAAAATATCTACAGTATTATTAATTTTAAAATATATATATAGTATACCTTTATAAACATAAGAAAAGCCTGGAAGGATATACACAAAACTGTTAGTAATGGTAAGGAGTAGTCATGAAACTGAGGAGAGATAAAAGAAGGGACATTTACCTTTTCTTCATATGCTTGTATATTTTTTTTTTTTTAAATTTTTATTTATTTGTCAGAGAGAGAGGGAGAGAGAGCTAGCGAGCACAGGCAGACAAAGTGGCAGGCAGAGGCAGAGGAAGAAGCAGGCCCCCTGCCGAGCAAGGAGCCCGATGTGGGACTCGATCCCAGGACGCTAGGATCATGACCTGAGCCGAAGGCAGCTGCTTAACCAACTGAGCCACCCAGGCGTCCCGCTTGTATATTTTTTAATTTGTTACACAAAGTATGTTTTAAAATTCTAATTTTTTTTTTAAAAAAAGGACTTCTTGTCGTATGTATCTTGGTATGTATTTTTCTGGGTCCATGATACTGTTTTTCTCTGATTAAACTTTGTCTTATAGGCTATAAGAAAGTTGATCTGAAAAACCTGATGGATAAGGTAGAAGCTATTACAGGTGAGGAAGAAGTTACCAAGTATATATGATTCTGATTCTTTCATATTTTTTATTATGTTATGTTAGTCACCATACAGTACATCATTAGATTTTGATGTAGTGTTTCATGATTCATTGTGATTATTCATACATGTTCTTTCCTGAAAATTCTTTCTTTCCTATTATTCCCTTTAAATTATGCTATTTTTAATAAACTGATTGTAGTTTGATTTCCTAGACTTTGACTTTGGTTTGTCAATGTTTCAACAATAAAACATAGTGCCACATTTTGTTAGGCCGTGTGATCTCATTTTTTCCAGATTAAGGTATTTACTAAAAAAGATGTTAGTGTAATAAAAAGAGACTAAAGTTTTATTACCTACTAGTAATCTCTCACAATAGAAAATTATGAAATGCATAACTATGTACTCTGTTATTTTTCCTCTATTATTACTAAAGTTGTGGAAATAAACACTTCAGTGTTCTGCCATAACTGTACTCAAACAGGACTCATTTGACTTTATTATGCATTAAGTAGTTGGGGTTAATACAGTTATAGAAGATTTCATCATGATTTGGAATAATGAGCTGGTTCCTTAAAATCAAACATTACTATTTCTATCCTTTTGAAGGAGAGGAATTTGATGTCAATGACGTAGGAACAATTCTAAGAAACATGGGAATAGAACTCACAGATAAAGAACTCTCACAACTGATGAAAACTCTGCCAGTTGATAGTGAGTATTTCAAATAAAAATATAGTCATCCGAGGAAGCATATTGTTAAATTGCAAAAACTTCTAAAATTGTCTCTATCTTATTGCTTGTCAGAAATAATCTTATGAGCCATGTTACATAGTTTAAAATTACTCTGTTGTATCTTAAAATGTTATCTGTGCCATTTATTCTTTAGTTTGAGAATCAACCATCGTGTCATCATGACTCCTATCATCAGGGCTCACTTAATATCTTTTATATAATTATATATTTTGTAACTTTTGAGTCTATCAAGAGATCTGAAATTTAAGCCAGAATAAATAAGAAAAAAGAAATCTAATAGGGGAAAATGAAAATATTGCAAAAGAAAAGGAAAAGATATATTTCAGAATGGTAGAGTGTCAGTATCCCCATGTGCTATAATTTCATTGTTTACCACTAAACAGAAAATTTCTAAGGCAGTCCGTAAATATATCTTACTGGAATTGCTGATTCCTTACTGTCAGTGAAGCTCTACTATGAAGTTTCTGTGATCTGAACAGTGTTTTCCTTACAGATGGAAAGGTCTACCAAAGAAGGTTGCTGGATGGTATAAAGTTTCTTAAAGGTGAGGGAGAACCTTACTAAGACACAAATTAATCTGAGGTCATCATGTTTGGCATTTCTACTAATTCCTTGTGATTAAATTGTCAACCTTGACACCTAACATTATTACATACTTGTTTCTTTTATAGATCAACATGTTCTTTAGAAGATCATTTCTTATGATGTAACTTGGAAAGAACTCCCATGCTCTCTTGGGATTTCTCAAACTTTGACAGAAAAAGAAATTATCAGAGCCCAGGCTATACAGCAAAAGTAAAGGGAAAATTAGCACTTCTTCAGTTAGTTTATTCAGTAGCAAGAGACTACTAATCTGACATTTAGACCAAAGGAAAAAGAGAGAACAAGAGAGCTCTAGAAAGCCTTCAAGAAATTGAAGGAGCATAGGACTGAAAAGATGGACAGGAAGCAGGCCAGGAAGAAGGTCATGTCTAAGCAAGGTTCCCAAAACCACCTTCATGATATCTGCCAAATCCACACAGTATTTGTAGTATTATTTATATTTTCATTTAAACTGATTTACTTTAACTTGAATTTTTAAAAAAATTTTAAATGGTAATGGAGAACCAGCATCCTTTAGCATAACTAGAAGTTAACTGTAAAAATAAACACAATAAGGAATTTGAGAAACAAGGCAGAGGATCATATGGGGAGGGAGGGAAAAATGAAACAAGATGAAACCAGAGAGGGAGACAAAACATAAGAGGCTCTTAATCTCAGGCCAACAGGGTTGCTGGAGAGGAGGGGGATGAAAGGGATGCGGTGGCTGGGTGATGGACACTGGGGAGAGTATGTGCTATGGTGAGGGCTGTGAATTGTATAAGACTGATGATTCACAGACCTGTACCCCTGAAACAAATAATACATTCTATGTTAATAAAAAATAAATAAAATAAACACAATGAAAGTGAGACAATAGTCATTCGAAACACAGGAATTATTGTCACCTTACCAGTTCTCTGAGAAGTCATTCCATCACCTTTCAGTTTGTATTCTGAGTATGCTTATATGAAGATTAAAATTAAAACAGTATGTTCTAATTCTCTTACTTTTTACTCTGCCCTCTTCTCATGAGGACAAGTGGTTCTTTGGATGAACATGATAACCATAATCCTCAGGAAGGTGAGGGTTTATCCAGCAATTTAGGGACATTAACTTCTGCTTCTACATCTGTCTCTCTTTCCATAAGGCGGGAAGATTGATTCCAGTAAAGTGGATGCAGTTTTGGAAAACATAGGAATGGAACTCACTGAAAAGGAGCTTAAAGACATAATACAAAATCTGCCAGTTGACGGTAAGCATTTTAGATACCATTGATCACTACAGAAAAACTTCTTTTATAAGCCTATTTATAACAATCATTAAAAATGTTTGTTTGGCATCAAGAAGACATCCTGAAAAGCTTGGGGAAAAAACTCAGGTCCAAAGAAAGAACACATCCTGTCTCTTGGTAGTCTTATGTGCAAATTAGAAAAGGATTTCTGGATATCTCTGTTTTTTTTTTCACTCAGCCTTACCTTTTTTCTCCCCATGGAGTAGGGAGAATTGATAAGTATTGCTCAAATTCTGCTTGAACTCTTTGGCCACATTTGCTACATGACATCAGTATTTATAAAAAAGATACTGAATATAGGTATGGTGATCTTTAATTTTCTTTCTTTTTTAATTTTTTTTTATTTTTTATAAACATATAATGTATTATTAGCCCCAAGGGTACAGGTCTGTGAATCGCCAGGTTTACACACTTCACAGCACTCACCATAGCACATACCCTCCCCAATGTCCATAATGGTCTTTCTATTTTAATGTGGCTAGAGTATAGCAGCTCTATCTGGCTGCCCTCTCAGAATTTGTCTGTTACTTCCGCCTGGGTCCTATAGAGAAAAGTCTGTTGCAGACAACTTAGAATAGTTCTTTAAGTTTATAACTAGGATGAAGTCAGAGCACCACTTCCACCAAATACTGTTATTAAAGCAATCACAAGACGCTGCCCAGACTCAATCTGAGTTCTTGGTGGGAGCTGTATCAGGCACGTTGTAATGAGGTCTGTGGGACAGGAAATACATAGCTCAGCTATCCTTGAAAAATGTGTTCTGCCCCAGCATTTTTACTCAGCATACAAGTCTTAGATTCGCCTATGTTGTTGCTCCTGTCAGTAATTTGTTTTAATTGCTGAATAATATTCTTTTATATAAATATACCACAATATGTTATCACTTCTACTACTATTGGGCATATGCTTTTCTAGCTTTTCACTAGCACGAATAAAACTGCTATGAACATTTTTGTACGAGACTTTTTTTGTTTAAGATATTTTTGAACATGTGTTTACTATTCTTTTGGGTAGATACCAGGAGTAGAAGTGCTGCCTCCTAGGGTAAATGTGTCTTTAGTTTTGTAAGCATCTGTTAGATAATTTTCCAAAGTGAATGTACCATCTTATACTCCCACCAACAATGTCTGAAGGTTCTCTTAGCTCAACTCCTCACCAACATTTGTTATTATCATTGTTTTTAATTTTAGTCCTTCTGGTTGGTGTGTGATGCTATCTCAGTATGGCTTGATTTACATTTCCTTGATGACTGATGATATTGAGTACTTTTCCAAGTGTTTATTAGCTATTTATACTTTTTAAATAAAGTATCTCTTCAAATTGTTTGCCCACTTTTTTATCTGAGTGTTTGTTCAACCACTTGGGAAATGGTTGTTTCTCGTCCATACTACCTTCTAGGAGTGCTTAGTTTCTTTTCGTCTTTCTGTTTCATTATTAAATGAAGAAGTGTAAGGCCATACATTTTCTTCTGAATGCAGCTTCACTATGTCCTTTTGGTTTTGATAGGAAGAGTTTTCTTAATCATTATATTCTACTAACTTATAATTGATACAAAGATTATCTAGTATCTAGAAGTATATTTCTTTCTTTTCAAGTCTTTTATTTATTATATATAAACTTTGGAGTTCTATCAGATAATGTGGCCACTGAAATGTTAAAAAGAATCTCTATTTCTTAAAGGTTTCATTATGGCCATGTACCTTATCAATTTTTATAAATCTGTAGGCATATAAAAATAATGTATAGTCTTATAATAAGAGATGAGGAAGGACACTATATCATACTCAAAGGGTCTGTCCAACAAGAAGATCTAACAATTTTAAATATCTATGCCCCTAACATGGGAGCAGCCAACTATATAAACCAATTAATAACAAAATCAAAGAAACACATTGACAAGAATACAATAATAGTTGGAGACTTTAACACACCCCTCACTGAAATGGACAGATCATCCAAGCAAAAGATCAACAAGGAAATAAAGGTCTTAAATGACACACAGGACCAGATGGACATCACAGATATATTCAGAACATTCCATCCCAAAGCAACAGAATACACATTCTTCTCTAGTGCCCATGGAACATTCTCCAGAATAGATCACATCCTGGGTCGCAAATCAGGTATCAACTGTTACCAAAAGATTGGGATCATTCCCTGCATATTTGCAGACCACAATGCACTGAAGCTAGAACTCAATCACAAGAGGAAATTTGGAAAGATCACAAATACATGGAGACTCAACAGCATCCTTCTAAAGAATGAATGGGTCAACCAGGAAATTAAAGAAGAATTGAAAAAAACCATGGAAACAAATGATAATGAAAACACAACGGTCCAAAATCTGTGGGACACAGCAAAGGCAGTCCTGAGAGGAAAATATATAGCCATACAAGCCTATCTCAAGAAACAGGAAAGGTCTCAAATACACAACCTAACCCTACACCTAAAGGAGCTCGAGAAAGAACAACAAAGAAAGCCTAAACCCAGCAGGAGAAGAGAAATAATAAAGATCAAAGCAGAAATCAATGAAATAGAAACCAAAAAAAACAATAGAACAAATCAATGAAACTAGGAGCTGGTTCTTTGAAAGAATTAATAAGATTGATAAACCCCTGGCCAGACTTATCAAAAAGAAAAGAGAAAGGACCCAAATAAGTAAAATCATGAATGAAAGAGAAGAGATCACAACCAACACCAAAGAAATACAAACAATTATAAGAACGTATTATGAGCAACTCTACACCAACAAATTTGACAATCTGGAAGAAATGGATGCATTCCTAGAGACACATAAACTGCCAAAACTGAACCAGGAAGAAATAGAAAACCTGAACAAACCCATACCAGTAAGGAGATTGAAACAGTAATCAACAATCTCCAAACAAACAAAAGCACAGAGCCAGACAGCTTCCCGGGGGAATTCTACCAAACATTT
>ML102715.1:0-10201 GCA_003697995.1 Taxidea taxus jeffersonii
TGGATACAGGACAGAATAAAGGAAAGAACAGCTAGCCTGGGCAAAGATGAACTCCCCATTGACCAGCTGGCCTCTGGGACTGGGGTGAGATGCTGATTCAGGACCTGTAATGACATCTCTCCTCATTTCCAGGCAGAAAGCCAATCTTGCTGCCCTGGATTTCATAGACTGCCATCTAATCCAGTTAGGGGAGGAAGTGGAAGTAATGAAATCAAGGGAGAGATCTCCAGAGGTGCCCCATCAGCTCTGAAAGCGGGGACACACTGCAAAGGGAGTCCCTTCCCCCATTGCCTGTCTCCCTCACATCTACCCTGTATGGACCAAGCACCAGCTGGGTAAACTCAGTGACCCAGAGCTGACATGTACTGGACCCCTGATCAGAGCTGGGCACTTATCAGGTACTTAAAAAAATTTTTTTTCCCTAAAAGACAGACAAACTGTCCCATGTGGTGCCTCATTTAGAGGTGTCTGGAGTCTTGGAAGCTTGGCTAGCCTACGTTCCTCTATGACTGGACCCTGAGAGCTTATTGGGAAGTTCTACTTGGGCAGGGCAGCTACTATACACCCTTGCTAGAAGAAGATCCTCCTCCATCTAGAGAGCACAGCTTCGGGAAAGATGCATGTGGAGCAGTGAGGGAGGAAGGCGACACCTGCCTAGCCAGCCAGGTCAGCTGAACCAACCCTGGGGATCACTGGGGTGACAGATGTTGCAGCCAGATCACCCTCACATCCACTCACCAGGTACTTTTATGTGGATTCTGAAATTTATTATAATTAATTTAATTTTTCATCACAAAGATAAGATTAAAATGACACTGACCCCTCAGTCCAGACCAGAGACTTCACCTTGTCAGTCTCTGGTAGGCAGGTTATGGGGGAGGATGTTCTCAGGAGGAGGGAAGGAAAGGCAGGGCGTT
Organism: Taxidea taxus jeffersonii; assembly: GCA_003697995.1. NCBI lineage: Eukaryota > Metazoa > Chordata > Mammalia > Carnivora > Mustelidae > Taxidea > Taxidea taxus. The sequence continues at coordinate 918 of ML102715.1, forward strand.
TGTGGGTGTCAACTCTTTTGCCCCTTCTGATCCATAGGTGCTCTTCCTGTGGCCCCTGCCAGACTCAGAGGATCTACTCTGCTCTGCCCTCTCCATGGCTGGCCTGGCCTGCATTTTATACCACAGCTGCTTCACGCTAGTTCCCTCCACCTCCTATACCCATCCTTGCAGGACTCCTGCCCACGATTCTAATCCCCTTCTTTAATCAACTTTGCCAGGATCCATCTTGGTCTGGGAGTTAGGGCAATCGATCGGGTGATTTTTATAGAATAATCTTTAGATTCCCAAATGGTAGAAGCCCCAAAGGGAAGAACAGTGTCCAGAGGCAGTGGCTCTTGTCATATGAGGTAAGTGGCACCAGGAGGTTCCCAATACCCTACACAGTGCTTCATTTCTCCTTAACTGCCTACTCAGACTGCTCAGCTTCAGTCTGGTCACGTTGTGGGGAGGCATTTGTCCCTCTTGTCCTTGCTTCTCATGGGAAAGGAGCTTGTCTGGGGCTACAGGAAGGGGCCAGGCTGCTCAAAATGGTGGGCGGTCAGGGTGGAGGATGGCAGAGGGGGATAATGCTAAAATGAAGATGAGGAGAGGGTAGGGCCTCGGGGACTAACTCCTCCCTATTTAATCCCAGGCTTACCTAGCTCTCCTCTTCTTCCAGGTGGGGGTGGAGGCTGCTAGCCCACCCCCCCATGCCTAGTTGTTTGCTTTTCTATTTGGCAGGCCTTGCCCTGCTGGCTGAGGCAGCTTGGGGCTGATAAGTGGCCCCTCATTCTGGTTCCGTGGCTACAGCATGTCCTGATTTATTAGGGCTGTAATTGGAGACCTACTTTGAAAGCTCAAAGCAATGCACAGCCATGTACTGGCTCAGACTCGCTGCACAGCCTACCACTCCTTGTGCTGCTGCAGCTGCCCCATACCATGTGAGTGTCATGGTGGAGAGAAGACTCCCCTTCCTCATGCCTCTCGGAGGAGGGTCTGTTGAGACAGACCAGGCCAATAGCATCACAGGCTCCAGGCTTCTTGGGTCACCTGTTTCCTCCTCCTCCTCTAACATCTTCTGCCTCCCTTCTACCCACTCCATCCCCTAGATCCCTGATCATGCAAAATGCAACAGTTCCAGCCAGCCCTGGCAATTACGGACTCGCCAGGATCCAGCTGCTGTCCTTGGTGCTGAAAGCGCCCGCCTTCCGGCCCGCCTGCCTCTCACCCCGCCCTGAGCCTTCTCGCTGGAGCGGACATGCTCTTAATTCAATTAGCTGGCCCTGAACCCTCCCCAGGGAACCTGGAGCGGAAACTGACAAATTCTGTTTAACAAAGACATTTGTCCCCCGCCCCGCCGGCCTTGGGCTCTGCCCGCCTGTATCCTGCTCATTAGGTATCTAACAAAGTGCGTCCCAAGAAATCTGCTTCCAATCGCTAGTAATTCAGGAGGCCTGATGCAATTTTCTCCCTGATAAGGGTGTCTCTCCCGCTGGCAAGCACCATAATGAGCCTTGTGCAGCAGCTCCCTGATCAGTTACTGCTTTGTCATTTCCTGTGGCCCCAGTTGTAGGTTCTTATCTCTTCAGCTGAAGGCGAGGCTTGGAAAATGGGGCCCTCCAAGAGGGCTTGCTGCATCCCATGCATATCACAAGCCTCATTATGGCATCCTGCAAGGTGTTGCAGCTGCAGTGGGGTTTGAAGCTCGGAGTTTCTGCCAGCAAAGAAGGGTCTGAGTGTTAATCATCATTGGGGCCATAATTCATTCTCCAGAAAATGGTTTTCAGAGGGTTAATCTAAGAGCAAGTTGCGGGATCAGGGGAGGGGTGCCAGTGATAAGGATATTTAACAATTCTGGCAAGGACTCGAGTATTAAACAGAGCCCTGCCCACAGCTCACTGGACAGGCTTTGGGCTCACTATTGCTAGTTTGGAATCTGGGCTTTCTGCATTTCATCTTTCCCATTTATCTCTAGAGAAAGCTTTCCAACATAAAGATCAGATCACATCTTACTACTACCCAAAGAACTTCCTTAGCTTCAAATCACTGTGAAACACCAGTAAAGTCTAAATCCTGCATCCTGGCATACAGGCCCTCCATGGTGTAGGCTAAGTCTCCAGTCTCATTGCCCACAACAGCCTCCATATGTCCCACGTACTTCAGATACCGTCATGCCTCCATGCCTTTGCACCTGTGATTCCTTCTGCCTGAATCACCCTTGCTTTGCCAATTTTTAAGCCATTCTTTGAGGCAGAGTTTAAACCATTCTTCTCTGTGACTCTTGCCCGGAACTTTGTATGCTCAATGCACTTCAGCCAGAACCCTTAGCAAGATGGGTGGTGGTAATCTGTCAGGGTGCTTTCCTGTTTGGCACAGGTTAGGGATCCAAAGAAAGGCTAATGACTTCATGCCTGAATGACCTTGGGTGGAGCTGGGATGCATCTGGTTTGGCCAAAGAGAGGTCTAGGCTATGGTAGTGTGGCTTTGAGATGGGGAACACCCAAGAGCAGCCCCCACTCTCAGAATAATTTTGTCTGGAAGTTTTGCCCTCTTTTCTCCCCTTCCCCTTCTTCAATCCACCAATCATGCATTGGGCTCACAGGAGAGCGGAACAGGCCAGGGGAGGGCCAAGACATCCAGCTTCCTTAGCCATCTCTGTATCCTGACTCAAAACATTCCATCTTTGGCTGGGAGTCACAGGCTCACATTCTCAAGGCAGCAGAGTCCAGCGGTGGGTGAGGCATCTGGAATGAGCCTGCGGTATGGCTCTTGGTCCGGCCCTGCCCACTCACAGGGCAGGAAGCAGGTCTTCACTTCTCCTCCACAGCCCCCAGCTCAAGGCAGGGTACCCTGGGGACACTTCAGCAAACCTGGCCTCCAGAGAGATGATTGCCTGTCTCTTCTCCGTTTCTTCATTCCCTGAAAAATTGCTGTGAGGCCGAATGTGGGGCTGGTGATGCTTGTCTTCAGCTCTTGACAAGGCCTCCTGATGTCCTTATGGATGTGAGTCTGGTGGAGCGGCTGTCACGAGGGGCGGGTGCCGAGTGATGGATTAGCAAGTCTCCATTGTTCCCCTCCCCCAGGAGCCCTGTCCTCATGTCTGATGAGTTCAGCACGTTTGTCAGCAACTACACTGAGCTGGGCACTCACACAGGCTCCTTCATTCCATTTTCACTATATTCCTGGCTGGTAGGGATCACAGCTCCTTTCTGTGGATGATGAAGGTGGGACTCAGGGTGGCTAAGATCAGTGGAAGATCCAGGATTCAAGCCCAGACCTGAGGATGCATACTGTTCGTGTAGGGTGCATGGGGTGGAAGGGAAGACAGGCAGGGTGTTGTGAGGTTGTGGGAGGGGAAAGGGCCTTTTTCCCCTGGATCCATCATTGTCCTTGTGGTCATTCTTAGAGCTGGAGTCTTGGGAGTGGGGACAGAACCCTCTGGAGGACGACACCAGCCAAGGGGGCTCTGGTGCTGTCCTGAACACTGGGCCTTCCAGGCAGCTGTGCTCGGTGAGGAAATGGACACAGGTTTGTGCTGGGGCTTCTCTGAGGACCAGCCCAGGGCCTTCATATGTGGCTTTCAAAGAAATTTATAAAAATGCATCAAAAGCCAGCATGATTCTGCCTATCCCCTGCCTTCCCCTCCCCCTTTGTTAAACAGCCACTTGTCCCCACTTTGGTCTGATCTCCAGAGAGCTTTGTAACTGATTTGAATAAAAACACTAGGCAGGCCTTGGCACAGCATTGCAGACCCACCCCTCCTCTTCCTTCGAGAACAGGCAAGGGGGAGGTTCAGACAGGACTGTGGGAGCTGCCTCTTCCCTCAGTGGGTGACAGTGGGTGCCGCCTCCTGCTCCCCTCAAAGACACCCACCCTGTGCCAAAATCCAAGGAGATCCCACAGGTTTCAAGTCCTGCCAGCATCTCTCAGGGTTGTGGGCTGAGAAGGAGGCAGCCACCCATGTGAGTGGCCCCACCTCTGCCTGGTGCCCCAGTGCTCGGCCTGGGTAAGAGTCTGGATTCCAAATCCCAGCCCAAGAAGGCACGCTGTCGCCAAATACCCAGATGACTGCATAGAGTTGTCCTTGCGAGAGGCACGTTTCCATGCGAGAAGGCAGGGACTGGCGTTGTGAGCACCTATCATGTGAACGCGGGGCTTCAGTCCACAAGGGTCAGCCTGGGAAACTTGCTCAGTGTGAGCCTCACTTCAAAGAGTTTGCCTGCAAGCTGGAGGGCACCCAGGATGCGGCAGGATCTTGATGCCTGTTCATTAAAAGAGGCAGACTGCTTAGCCTGGAGAAGCACAGACTCCTGGGGGGACCAGATCGCACTCTTCAAAGAGCAGAGGCCAACATCAGAGGGAGAATGGAGGAGAGATAGGGTTATTTATACATGTATATGTGGAGCGGCCATAGGCTTATGGATTTTTTAGAGCTGAACAGAGCCCCCCCAAGGCCAACGCCCTCTGTATGCACAATAAAGGGAAGTTGGCTGCCTATAGGCAGGTGTCCATTTTTTTAGTTTTTGTGAATCCATGTGTAGTTATTCACGTGCTCACGTATACACACAGCTCTAGCTTAAAGCAGATCACTCTGAGCACCAGGTGCTTGTTGAGAAGTCCCATCAGAGGAATAAAACTTAACCCATCACCAGCAGAATCAGCTTCAAGCACTGTACTCCAAACCAGGAGACCACTCCATTCACAGAAACTGCAGGCTTTGCTGGCTAGTAGGCCTATCAACATGTTGCATGGCTGCCACACGCCAGTGTCCCCACAACCAGCACAGGAGGCTTGCCAAGGTCGCCCTGCAGCCCCAGATGGTGGAGCCAGGAGCCTGAGGGCACAGAGACGGTGGGCTCAGGGTGAGGCAGGCACTTCTATCTGTTGTGGCCATGGAGCCACGGGACAGGGGGCATCTGGTGGTAGTGAGCTTCCTGTCAGGGCATAGCAAGTAAGACCACCTGTGGTGGATGTAGTTAAGGACGATCCTATCCCAGGTGGGCCACTGAGAGACACCTCTGTGGTCTCGGCCTATTTGGAAATTCCACAATGTTCTTGTTCTCAGAGCTCTGGGAATGGGTGATGTGGAAGCAGCGGGTGTAGAGAGATGATGTTCACCCAAAACTCAATTAACCAGGATAACCTGTCTGTCCCTCGGAGGCTCAGGAGAAAGAGAATGTGTCCTCAGGAGGGAGGTACCCAAATAGAGCATTCGTATTTATTTCTCTTGAAGCATCACCTTTTAGTAGCACATCGGACCACGGGCAAGGAATTGCTCTTAAGGGATTGTCAGCCACATGGACAGGGGCCCCAAGAGGCCCGTTATCCAAGCCCTCCCCACCCCTCTGGCAGCCAGACTGTCCACGGGGCTCTAAGATCCCAGGTTTCTGGTGCTGGCCCACCGAGCTTTGAGCCGTGTTTGATTTAAAAATGGAAGAAGCAGTGGCACTGGTTCCCCAGGCTGGAATGCAGACATGAAGGCCAGGTACCTTCCACCGTGAACTTGCAGATGACGTCTTAGGTGGAACCGTAAGAGGAAAGGAATTCAGAGCCTGCCAGATGTTTGCTGTCACTGGGTTTTGTCAGGCCTCTTACAGGAGCTGCTGTCTGCTCATGCTAACTTGTTCACTGCCTGGGCCATGCTCCCTGCCCTCTGAGAACGTAAGCTTTATGAGGACGTGTAAGATCCCTAAAACTGGAACAGTATCTGCTACATAGCAGGTCCCCAATATTTGCGCCGGCACAAAGGACACCGGCGCTGTGACAGTGAGGGTGGTGGGGAGTGCTGGAGCTGAGGAAGGGCCCTCGGCACTCGGCTGCCAAGCACCCTCCTGTCCTTCCACTCTCAACATGCTCCCACTACTCCATAGAAAGGAGGATGCCAAAGGGCTCAGATGCGAGCCAGGAGCCCTGTCCAAGCCTGATGAGGGTGAATTCAAGGCAGATGGGCTCCATGGCTGCTGGCCCCTCCCTCTCCTCATTGCAATCCACAAGGGTGGCCAAAATTCTAGTCCTATCACATATATGTGGCATAAAAGAATGAACGAACAGCTGGGTGCCCTGGTCACAAGAACCTATGCCGAGCCCACCCCATTAGCCCCCAAATTGGAGTTCAAGATCCTGGAGTCAAAGTGAGTCAGTTCTTGGCCAATTCACAAATAGTGTCACCAAGGAATGGTTTAGCCACAAAGAGATGGAGTTTCTGTGTATGCCAGTGCAGGTGTGAAAATGTCTGGGTGTCAGTTTGCACGTGTGTGTGTGTGTGAGCGTGTGTCTGTGGATCGAGTGTGTGTGCCCATGCAAAGGTGTGCATGTGTGTGTCTGCGTGTGCATGTCTGTGCATACGGGACCATCTGCGTGGGGGTATTCGCACGCGCTGGTGTGAGACAGCGAGCGTGCATGGAACTGTGTGTTGAATGCTTGGCTGCAGAATCTGAATTTCCTCTAGTACTATTTTCTTGGTACACACCCAATCTCAATCCCTTTCTTTTCCTTTCTTCTCGGAAATCCATTACCGAAAGGTTTTTTTTTTTTAACCCGCCTCCAGGGCGAGGGGGGCTGGGGGAAGGGGAAGCTAAAATCACAAGGCCCAGATCAAAACACTCAGCCGCTAAATGAATTCGGCAGCGTTTTCCCGCATGACTTGGAGGGATAATTTAGTGTGGCCGCCAGCTGGAAGGAAAGGGATTAATTCTGCACTTAGCACAGCTCCAGTGAATAATTCATCAGTGAGACCTTTGTGCCTAGCCCCTGGGCAAACGGGGAAGTGTCCTGTCCACCTGCCTGTTGCCTGCTGGGTCCCCCAGTGGCCTGACCAGGGGCACTTGATGCTCCTTTCTGTCCTCAGGACACATATGTCCCCATGAAGGGACAGGAGGCAGAGGGAGGTAAGGAAGGGCCAGGCAGTGGCCACTGACAGACTCTAGATACTGAGAAGAGGCTGTGGAGGGGTAAGATCCTGTCTGGGAAATGGGTGACTTTTTTTCCAAGGACCCTACTTCTTTCTTGGGGCTGCTTCTGTGTCCTCCCCTCTCGGTACCTTCTTGGTCCTACACCAGGTGTGGTGATGGTGGTGGGAGTGAGGATGGGTATCAGGCTGTCTCTAACAAACTCTCTTTCACCAGGAATCAGAAGACAAGGCAGAACATTCCACAGGCAGAAGTACTGATGGGAGGTCCCAGGTATTCACCAGAGGCCTTATAGGGACAGTTTCAAGTGGCTACGTTCTCAGATACATGCTTCTTACCCCACACCATATAATTCTCTGTGTTCTCCATGGGTCAGGTCACAGGGCCAAATATTACCCCAGCACTGGTGGCGATTTTTCCTGGTGTGGGAAGCTGGTGGGAGGGGGCCGACCCAGGTGCCTGCCTTTAGTTCCTTTGTTCATGGTCCTGAACTGCCCACATCCCGGCTTTGTGCCTGTCCTAGCACCACAGACCAAAGAGGGGAAGAATTCCAGAAGGTGCAGGCCAGGTGCACTGGAGCCAAATGACCGGGGTTCAACTGGGATTCAAGAGTCCAGGGAGGGCTGGCTAGAGGAAGAGATCCCATCCGTCTGGCAGGGCTCAGAGCCAGTGGTATCTTTCCACTTGGATCAACCCAGCTGTAAGAGGCAGGATTCAAAAAATGGGTGCCCAAGATTCCACACCCTAATCCCAAGGACCCATGCCTATGATGAGCTGTGACCCCTGTGATTATGTTACACGGCATGGCTGACCTTGAGTTGGGGACATTCTCAGAGTGGGCCTCTCCTAATCACATGAGCCCCTTTAAAGCAGAGGGTTTTCTCCGGCTGCTGACAAAGGAAAAAGAGAGTTTTGAAGTGTGGGGGGGATTTGACCTGCCTGCTGGCTGAGAGATGGAGGGGGCCATTGTGAGAAGGAATGTAGGTGACCTTTAGCAGCTGAGGGGACCCTTGGCTGGCAGTCAGCAAGGAAACAGGGACCTTGGTCCCACAACTGCGGGGAACTGGATTCTGACGACCCCCTAAATGAGCCTGGGAGCACACTCTTTCCCAGAGCCTCCAGAATGGAGCGTGACTTTGCTGGCATCTCAGTTTGAGCCGTGCCATGTAAGACTGTCTACCCTCAGAAGTGTGAGCCCATAAATGGGCATCATTTTAAGCTTCTAGGTTTGTAGTAGTTTGGTTCACAACAACAGAAGCTGAAATCCTAGTTCACCCTTGGAGAACCTTGATCCCAGTGAGCCAGGCTTGGCTTGGGCTGGGTTAGAGGCTGACTCCCAAGTGTGGGTGACCCTCTGCTCTCAACTCTCCTCTTCCTAATCTCGGCTCTCTGTCTCATTTTCTGGGGCCTCAAATCACCCTCAGACATTTCTATCCAAAGCAGCAGTCCCCTCCTTCCAGAAGCCCTAGCCCCAACCCCTGAATGAGGTCAGCAATTATGAAGGAGGGTGGAACTCACTGCAGGGCTATGGTACCTGGCACGTGGCTGCCAGGTAGCCTTACCTCGGAGGAGAGCAGCTGGAAGGAGATATCCACTGTGGGGGCCTCACCATTGATGGTTTTCAGCTTGGTGTCCTGGGGAGGAGAGAGGAATAGTCAACCTGTGCTGGCCAGTGCAGCTTCTGCCTCTGATCTGCCCACTGTTCCAGATTCCCCAGGCAGGGGCCTGCTGGGGCCCCTGCCTGGGGAATGAGAGGGAGGCAGGAGCTGGTCCCCCGGCTCTGCTCACCCTCCCTGCCTTGAACTTCCCTTCTCAACTCCACTGAAGACCTGACTGGTACTTCCAGACCTGCTTCCTGGAGTAGTGGGGGAACTCCCATTGATTGAGGCCTATTACATCAGACGGCCAGAGGAATTTTAGGGAAAAAGTTGGCATAGACAAGGAAACTGAGGCACTAGGACTTTAATTTTCCCATGGTCATGTAATCTGGTAAGGGGTGGAACCAGCATTTGGACCCACATAGTCAGGCTCTAGAGCCTAGGTTCTTGGCTCTCTTGTCACACAGACCCTATATAGGCATGTTGTTCCCATATTAAAGACGGGCACTCCGAGGTTCAGAAAGTCTAAGAAACTTACCTAGTTGCACAGTAAGAACTAGGGCAAGTCAGGATTTAAACCCAAGTCTCTCTAGTTAAGGCCTGAGCTCTTGCCACCATCCCATGGGGCCTCCCTGTGTTTCTCCTCCCACTGCTCAGGGCAGGAGCTGAGGGGAACACCTTATACCTGACTGTGGTTGGCTTCCGTGGTGGGGGCCTTGGGGGCGGGGGTGGAAGCTACTGGAGAAGCCAGTTACTGGCATCAGTGGGGCAAGATGCAACAGGGTTGGCTGGGGCAGGC
>ML102715.1:15201-27706 GCA_003697995.1 Taxidea taxus jeffersonii
ACACACACACACACACACACACACACACACACTCCTATGATCCATGCGGAAGTCTAAGCAAGTTGTGGGTGCTGGGATTTCGGAGAAGAAAGCAACGACCCTTGACTGGGGGAAGGGAGGATCTGAGGGAGGGGGGCCATTCCAGGCTGAATGCAGCAGAGGGGAAGTCTGGCAGCCCAGAGAGGACAGCATGCATGTGGAGCACAGCTGGGCATCCAGAGAACCTGCAGAAAGCCTGTGGGGGTTGGGACCATGAGCCAGGAGGCTCCAGGGGATGAGGCCTTGTGTCCCCAGCTGCCAGAGAGGGCTTCAACCAGTCCATGAAGGGGTCAAGTGTCCAGAGGAAGGGTCTAGAGCTGGGCCGGGCTTGCCCTGGCTGCTTCTCACAGGCTGAACTGGAAAGGCCTGAGTGGAGATGCTGCGGTGGTCCATAAGAGACGAGGCCAGCACGAGGGCAAGGTCTGCGGGATGGAAAGGGGTCCCGCGACAGCCTGGGACCGACTGGCCGCGGGGGCTGAGACGGGGAAACGACGGTGGGCACAGACAACTTCTTTCTCCTCTGCTTCTGTTTCATCAGCCAGAAGCCTCAGTTCTATAAGGAGGGCAGGCCAACATTGATGGGCTATGCCCCTCCCCCCAAAGGTGCGGGATGCAGGGTACGAGTAATTCCTAAGTCCCACCCTATTTCGGGCCTGTGGGCCCAACTATCCCTTCACTGATCAGTTTTGCCATCATCAGCAGGTTCCCAGAGGGGTGACGCAGACATTATGCCCTTCAACCATTTCTGTCTGTCTCTCTCTAACCAACAGAACCGCTTGAGTCCGGGTGCAAAGGCAGGGGATGCCACGCCCCTCCTCAGTGATTGGCTGAGAGCAGGGCATGTGATCCAATTCTGGCCAATGAGACCAGAGGGGAGGTCTGAGGAGGGGCTGCGGGTGGGAGGTTTCCAGCCCTTCAGAAAAGCCAACGGTGAGAAGGCGAGGCTCCCTCTCTCTTGGGTCCTGGTCCTGTCTGGATGCGGGTTCCCCGAACATTTCGCCTCCAGGAGCTGTTAGTCAACTGAAGATGCAGTTCGGTAGTGTTGGGAAGATCCTGAGTCCTGAGGACTCTGTTGAGATGGTGCATCAACCGATTCTGGCAGCATCCTATGTGGGGACCCCTCGCCAAGCGTAACAAGGCGTATCCTTAGAGCTTAAGTCCACGGGGTTACTTGTAGCCAAATGTAACAAGGGCAGTGGGAGGCTGGCTTCAGGGGGCATCCGACACTAGGGGAGGGGCAGCGCTGAAAGGGACCAGCCCCCTGAGCCTCCGCCCTGGGCTTGGACGCTGTGCCCAGCTGAGTCCTTCCCGCCCTACCAACAGCCCAGTAAAGGTGGGAATCTGGAACTGCAGAAACTGAGAAGGCTGCCAAAGGTCACGTAGCTACTAAGTCACATAGCAGGGGTCAAACCCAAGTGGGTCAGGCCCTTAAAATCCCCAGCCGCAGTGCTTTGCCATGGGGGGAGGGGGCAGCTGGTGGGAAACCACGGCGACTCCAGACACCGCCACCCCTCAACTCAGGTGAGGACACCGAAGTGCGGAAAGGGGCGGGGGGGGGGGTATGTCAGCCTGTGACAGGTATCCTTTCGGGTAGAGCTCCGCCCACCCACACCTTATATCACAGAAACCCCATCCCTGTCCCTCACTTCCGGGAGTTCTCAACCTGGTGGGATTGCCATGTTGCCTAGTGAACATCAACAAGTGTCTGTCCTCACTGGACCGCGGGCCTTGAGTCCCACTCATGCATGAGGCAATGGAGGCAAGTCTAGCTAGGGGCAGCTCCACTACCAAGACGGGTTAGGCAGCAAAGGCAGCCAAAGATGGGGCCGGGATAGGGAGGGGGCTCCCTCATTAAGGCAGCCAGTGCCTTCTGCCCCTCGGGACCACCTGCTGATTGGTTCATAATTTTCTGGGCAAATGCAGGGCCATGTGTGAGATGACTCTGGGGAAATCAGGCCAAGGATTGGTTTGGGTTTGAAGCCTCTGTCCCCAGGGTCCCCCTTTGTCCCACCCCTCCCTACCACCATCACTCTTGTCTGTGTCTGAGCCTTCAAACGCCCTTGCCTTTAAATGAAGGCTGGGGACCCAAAGGGGTGCCTCATTCTGTATTTGCCGTGTCAGACATGAACAGTGGTGGGCAGACAACAGGAAGGACTTCCCAGGCACCCCTGTCTTCTTCAAGGCCTCTAGGAATGTTGGGACCATCATGTGGGGCAAGCTCCAGCTGAAGTAGAGATGATGGGAAAGGACTGATCTGGCCATTCCCTGGCACCAGCCACAGTCTGCACACCCCACCTCACCATCTTCAATGTCCTGTGCATCCTATCTCCACTCCTGTGATCTTGTTTCCTGTCACCCTGCACCATCCGTCCCCCATTAAAAACTCAAGAGTCTTATGTGTGGATACCCACCCTAATTCCCCAGACTTCACATCCCTCTTGCCTCAAATAAAAAAAAAATTATTGTGGTAAAATATACACAACACGAACTGTCCCATTTTAACTGTCTTTAGATGCACAATTGAGTGGCATTAAGTACATTCACAATGTACTTAATGCCACTATTTCTGGAACCTTCTCATTAACCTAAACAGGAAAGTCTGTACTGATTAAACAAGGACATCTTGCTGTCCCCTTCCCCCAGTCCCTGGCAACCACCATTCTCCCTTCTGGCTCTATGAATTTGCTTATTCTGGGAGCCTCGTCTAAGTGGCTTCGGACCATATTTGTCCTTCTGTGTCTTGTCTTCTCTGGTATTTCCAGCTCTGAACGTCCCGCCTGCTTCGTTATTAGATTACACATTATCTCGTGTTGATGTTTGGGTTTTTCATGCATGCGATGCCCATCTTCACCAGACCAAGAGCGCCCTGAGGGCAGCTCCTCCATAGCACAGAGAGGCTTGGCTCTGGGTAGTAGCCGGTTCAGTAAACACCTTAACAGTCCAGGGACTAGCTGACTGAGGGAGTGAATCGAGCTGTGGGTGAGACACTAGAAGTACGAGCAGACTGGTGACAGGGTGTGTGGGGGAAGGAGCCATACCTGAGGGCACCCGTTCTGGCTGACCCGAGGAACATCGAAGTACATCACAGATGAGACAGGGAAGGAGAGTCGGGTGATGGGCAGCCCCACGAATGCTGGGTCCTGCTTTACCTGATGGACCCTGGGGAGGCAAGAAGACATGGGTCAGCCCAAGAGTGTGGCAGGTGCCCGGGGCTCTGGGTTCTGTGCTCCAGCTCGGCAGCCAAGGGCTCCCATGCAGATGGACTGATGTGAGAGAGGAGGAGGGGGTGGGGGCCTGGACACCGGGACAGGGGGTGGATCACTGGCCAAAAGCCTTAGGAAAGTTCAACCAGGTCAGGAGATGGGCTGCAGCTCCCAAGCTCCCTTTCCCATGACTCCCTATATCTTGGGCCACATCTGAATGCCCCAGCGGCCCCCATCTTTAAAAAGCCTCACCCTTGGAAGTCCTTGCCAGAATGACCCACTCCGTGTTGGCAGTTCTGGTTTAGGCTTGGTGGGGCACAGAAGCTGCAAGGGCAGGATTCGGGGGGGCAGGGGGGTGCGAGCGTGTGCGCATGTGCTGAGCGTTTAGGAGGGCCCGGAGTGAATGAATCAATCAGTTTCATTCCCGCAACAAGCAAGGAGTGTTCCCAGGTCATCGGAACTCAACAGATGGTGTAGTGGAGTCCCGTTGGGCCATCAGAATCAGCGGAAGTGACAGAGCAGACAGCTGGCCCCCAGGAGTTGGTGCTGTCAGAGAGGATAGTGCTGTGTGACTGCCAGTGACCAAACTACCCTCAGGAAGGGCATCTTTCTGAAGACTGCAAATCCACCCAACCCCAAAGGTCATCAGGGGAGGAGGGTCATGAGCTTCAGCTGGAGCCAGGGAGATCCTTGGGAGGGTAAGGAAGGGGATTCGTGGGCAAGGCTAATGGTCATGAAGTTCTGAGCTGACCCACAGATGGCCTTCTTTGGGGACAACCACTGGCTGGAGGCTTGGCCTTGCACTAGAATAGGAGGGGGTACTGGCATGGTGTGAGTATGGGATGGGGAGGCAGGTTTGGAGGAGCTGAGGACCTGCTCTCCTCCTCCAGTTGCTGGCTCCTCTGCAGCCTGCTCTCGAGAGATTTCTGAGCCACCCCTTTCCACGGACCGTGGGCAACTTCCTGGGACCTCAAGCCCAGTGGGAGGTTTGAAAGCCTTGTGGAGGACAGGTTTCTAGGGCTCTTGAGATCATGGTCTGTGGTGACAATGACAGCCTTTTGCCTCCTCTGTCCTCTGCCCTCCTTGCCCTCCCCTTGCTCACACCCACCTGGGCCCCACTCACTTAAAATCATTGTAGTTGGGAACCACCCTGGCAATGACCACCATGGGGTGTGGGTTGTTGACCAGGGGCTCGTTGACTCCCCGGAGGAAGACCTGGGGAAGAGAAGAGGCAGGTGAACCTTGGGTAACTTTGGGCCCTCTCGGGGATAAGGTCAACCCACTTGCCATCTTTCACCCCAGTAATGAGCTCATCCCTGCCTCCATCTGTCTCACTTGTTTCTTTCTCTGCTGCCCTCCTTCAGGCTCTAGGCTAGGCACTGGGAAGGCAGGGCGAGAAGACACAGATTCTGTCCCCATATACCTCCACTGCCAACCCAAGTGACTCCTGATCTGGCTTCTGGCCCCTTACTCACAGAATGGGCTCCCACTCACCCCTCAGCCCTTACCCTAACTCCCCCAGCTGTGATTCCTGTGGCTCCTTTTACTTCTTTGACCCCCATCACTGGCCTCTACTCTTCACCCAACCCATCCCCTTTCCCAGGCAATTTGATACATGATGGCAAAAACTGCTTTTGTAAAAATGAACTGAACTATGTCATTCCCCTGCTTGAGACCATGAATGACCATCCTCCCGCTGCCATTAGGGTGAATTCTGTAATTCTTACCATCATGGCCAAAGCCTGCATGTGTTGGCCTGTCTGCCCTTGGCTCGAATTTCCACCAATCCCCAACTCCTCCTTTGCTCCAGCCTCTTCTGTCTCACCCCTCCAACATGCTGACTTGTTTCTGTCTCAGGGCCTTTGCACATGATAATCCCTCTGCCTAGACTCTCCATCCCCACCCCCAGCGACTCAGTGGCTGGCTCCTTCTCTTCCTTTATGGCTTAAATATCACCACCTCTGGCAGGCCTTCTGCGACCACTCTTACTGAAAGCAGACCACCCCATTCTCTAGCCCCTGGATTGCCTCTTCCATAGCATTCATCATAGCCTGTGTTCATTCTCATTTCTTTCTTGTTCATGTTCTGTCCATCTGAGTAGAACCCAGGCTCCACAGGCATGGGGACCATGTCTGCCTTGTTCACTGCTGTATCCCCAGCTGTTAACAAATACCCCTGGCACAGAGTAGGAGCTCAGTATGTGTTTTGGGGAGAAATGAGCTCCACTGATGGAGGAGAAAAGTGGAGGACACGGGAGGGAGATGCTGAGTGTGTTTCTGAGCCAGAGAGAGAGAGACAGAACATCTGATGCCTGGGAGGGGAGAGAGAGGGGCCAGGCAGGGGCCTCAGGGAGGGGCTGGGCTTGAGCTGTCCTTGGAGGGTAGATAGGGGTCCTAACTATAGGGTGCTCAGGAGAAGAAAAACAGAGAAGGGGCTGTGAACACAGCTGAAGGGACCCTCACAACAGCTGGGTCACTATGTCACTGTGGCCAGTCCCCGTTCCACTCTGGGCCTTTGGATCCCAGCTTGTACACTGAAGGGTGGGACCATACTGTCCCCGGTTCTCCTAGTTCTGACCTCCAATGGGAGAACAGTACCTGGGAGCCACGGCTTCCTCTGGCTCTTCTCTCTTTCCTCCTCCCTGAGCACTCCCCTCTGCCAAGACCCATCTTAGCTGGTGGCCTGTCACTCCACACAGGTGTGAACTAGTAAGGCCTTCAAATAATAGTGCTTAGGGTCATTCAGTGCTCACTGAGGCCCCTGGAAACTGACTCCCTGCCCCAGAGTCAAAGGACTGGATCTGGTGAGGGTGTTTCTAACTTTGGGTGGGGGCGGGAGTCTGGGCCGAGGGAGTCCACTGCGGAGGTGTCGGGCCCTCGTGCTCATAGGGACACCAACAGGTGTAGGGACTGAAAGCAGGTCTCTGAGAGGTGGAGGGGTGATGGCTAATTTACACCTGGTCCGTTCTGAATGGTCAGGTGTGAATGAGACAGCTGCCGCAGCACACCGACTCATGACAGCTGGTGAGTGACAGAAGCAATTTCTCTGCCCAATGTGCTCTCCAGTCTGCTCTCTGGACCAAAAGTGGGGGGCATCTGTGCTGGGGACAGGGAGTGGGCGGACTGCTGGAGACTCTACCAGGTAAGTCTGGGGGCTGGGGTAGGCATGGGGCAGATCCTCGGAGACCCCCGCAGGCCAGCGTTCTGCTGGGTCTTAAGGGTATGACCTTCTCACTGTGGGGCGTGGCCTGGCCAAGCTGTGGCTATTCTTCCTAGTTCTCTGTGTGTTTGTGTATATGTGCATGTGTGTGTGTACACGTGAATGTGTGTGTATATGTGTGTATTGCTGGCAGGTCTCAGGAAAGGGCGTGATGTAAAAGGGAGGGAGAATGGGCCAGAGGGAGGCATCCAATGGGGAAGCAGAGATGAGGGTCAGGACCTCCGGACTTCCATCCCAGACTCTTTCTTCTTGGGTCCTATGTCCCCAGCTGTGAAATGGGACTCAAGAACAGTTCTTATAGTGCTGTGGGGTGGATCAGATCAGCTGGGCTGGGGCAGGGGAAGCCCAGAGTTTGGGCCTTCTTGGCGACCCCGCCCTCCCCATCACATTCAGGCCAATGCTGCATTTGAATCTGTCATCCCTGGCAGTTTGAAGGCCATGGGGGAAAAGGAGAGGGGGTAGGTTCCTGGGCATATTTCTGGAGCAGGGCCCACCCTTCTGAAGCTGCTAAAAGGCTGAGGTTGGGGTAAAAGGTTGGGGACGGTGTGTGTAGAAGTTGGGTCCAAGCTGGGCCAGGCCTGGGGCAGGCTATGTAAAGTTGTTGAGTGGGTGAATGAATGCCTAATTAGAAGGCCAGCCTCTTCAAAGACAGGACTCAAAGAAGAGGGGAGAGGCCCTAGAATTTGGGGGACTGTAAGCCCTAGATCAAGGGTCACTACTTCAGGAGGGATAGACTAGGAGAGAAAGCAGCTTTTCCTCCCTGCCCCCCCCAATCCCGTGAGATTCAGGCAGACATCAAGCTTAGGGAGCCCCCCGTTCTTCATCCTTCCTGCACAGTGTGTGAAGCAGAGCAAGAGGTGGCCAGGTGAGGGTAGGACCAGGGCCTTGGAAATGCTGGGGAAGGTTAGACATCATTTTCATCTCCATCCCTATCCTCATCATCCCTGGCATCCCAGGGCTTGTCCTTCGGAAAGTAGGTGGGCTGTTCTGGAAAGGCCCTGTTGCTTTCTTCCCCAGACTCACCTCCCTACCTCACAAAGTCAACCCAGTCAGAGGTGGTGAAGGGCCGGGCCTGGGGGCTGCTCAAAACTTGCCCCCCCAACCTGGGGCCCCAGTCCCGGTACCTCCAGAGCTGTGTGGTTGTTGCCGATGTAGCGGGGGAAGAAGCTCCCCTTCCGAACAATGGTGGCATACAGTTGGGTTTTGGAAGTGGCTCCTTCAGCTTTTCCAGACTGGGCAGGCTGGGGTCAGGGTGAGGGAAGAAGACACACCAGGAGGACAGTGACTAAGGGGCAGCCCCCAGCCATAAATCCAGCCCTTTGCAGACAATCACTTGGCATTGCTCCACCGGGGCTCCGAGCTGATAATTAAAGCTCATGGTCCCCGCGAGCCCTTCCAAGATCAATATAATAAATCTTCCCTTTTCTATTTGAATATTTCATTGCCCTCACAAGGACCACGGCCTGCCTGCCCTCTTTGTGGAGATGTGATAACAGGGCCTGGGTTGTAAGTGGCCAGAGGTCCAGAAGGCCTGGGTGATGATCACAGAATCACAGCTAAAGTGTGAAGCCTTCCAGGCGAGTTACTCTTCTCTCTGGTCCTTCCTGTCCCTGCTTGCCCCAGGTACCTCCTCCAGGCTTAGGGAAGGGGCTTAAGGAAGGTAAAGATCCCGAGGTCATGGTCGAGGAGGTGTTTGGAAAGAAGATCAGTACAGGGCTTGGTGGGAAGAAAGGAGGGGAAATAACCCAAACTGAGCCCCCAGCATGTGCAGGTGCTTTGCCAGGGTCCTTAAGCTCATTGTTGCAACTGATTGTCCAAATGCATGCTCAGTGTCTATTTTGCCGTTGAGGAGTGGGGAGGCCTAGGGGGTTAAGCAGCTTCCTATGGATATACAGTTAGCAAGAGGCAGACCAGTGTTAGGAACCTAGGCAGTCTTGCATCACATTGTTCTTTACTCCAAACCACAAGAGGGGCCTGGAGTGCACACTGAGGGGAAAGTAATGTTCTGCTCATCTTGGTCCAGTGCCAGGCACATAGTAGGTACTGAGTCCTTGAGCCATGAGTGAGTGAGTTCTCCCTTCCACCAGTCAGCACTGGGGAGAGGGAGCAGGTGGGGGAGCCATCTGGGAAGTTCAAGCCATGGACTGGGATACCTGAGGCTCCCCACTCCAGGTTGCCCAGTTGCCTACTAAAGAGGTGCTCTCCAGGGGGCACTTTCTCTTCCACCTGCCCCAAATCTTCTGGACCTTCTTCCGGCCAACACAGTATGTGGCAGCGCAGAAAGAAATGACCTGGGAGACAGGTGACCTGGGCTCACCCTCCAATCTGCTACTCATCTGCTCTGTCACCCAGGTTGAGGGGATTCCTCTCTGGGTCCCAGTTCTATGTGTGCAAAATGTAATTCACCTTGAGGATTAGAGATGGTGTCTGGCCCAGGACCGGGGACATAGTAGGAATTCTGTAAATACTGTATTTCTTTGATTTTTAGATCTAGTCCCACTTAAAAAAAAAGATTTTATTTATTCATTTGAGAGAAAAAGACACAGTGAGAGAGGGAACCACAAGCAGGGGGAGTGGGAGAGGGAGAAGCAGGCTTCCTGCCAAGCAGGGAGCCCGATGCGGGGCTCGATCCCATGACCCTGGAATCATGACCTGAGCCGAAGACAGACACTTAATGACTGAGACACCCAGGTGCCCCAGATCTAGACCCACTTTTAACATACATGAAACCAGAATGTATCTTTCATTGGTCTATTCATTTAATGAAGTAGATGTTCCAAGCTGTTGGGCTGTTTTACAGAGATGAATTCAGAGAATTCCAAATTCTTATGGAAATCATTCTTATCTACCTGCCAGGAGCTGGGTTTCCTGAGCCCCATATGTTCCAAGACTTGTCATATTGCAGGGTGAGCATGGAAGGCTCTGAGGGAACAGCTAGGGGGATCAAGGTGGGTCCCCTTACCTATCCCAGGCCCACAGGGACTCAGGGCCCTGACTCACCTTCACCAGCTCAAAATGGTAGGGGTGGAAGACACGCAGGTACTTGATGGGGATTTGGTAGGACAACAGCTCCTCGTTCTTTTCATTGTCCATCACCTTGAGGATCACATCTTAATATAGAAAAAGGAACACAAGGTCAAAACAGGGCTTAGCTGACCAGCATCCCTCCCAGTGAGGTGGAGGCGAGATGTTGCCCAGGCGGGGAGCAGGAGCCCTGCTGAGGAATCAACATGCACATGTACACATGTGAGTCACCCTCCCAACCACACACACACACACACACACACACACACATATTCACAAGTACCGTTTGAGCTCTGGCCCAGGGCAGGTCTCTGTCCTAGGTGCTATTAGAATCCAAAGATGCAATTCTGTCCTGTGGTCCAGAAACTCCCAACCCAGAGATGGACACACCTGGCATGGAACCCCTATATCAAGAGACACACATATGGGGGCATCTGGGTGGCTCAGTCATTAAGCATCTGCCTTCAGCTTGTGTAATGGTCCCGGGGTTCTGGGATCGAGCCCCGCATCAGGCTCCCTGCTTGGTGGGAAGCCTGCTTCTCCCTCTCCCACTTCCCCTGCTTGTATTCCCTCTCTCACTGTCTCTCTGTCAAATAAATAAAATATTAAAAAAAGACACACATATGATGGCACAGAGACATGCACAGAAGCAGGAATAGTACCTTTTCCGAGCAGCCGCTTCCCTTAGTCACAGACGCTCTCACTAGCTCCTCAGGCAGGAAGGGGAAGGCTTATCTCCCACATGTTATAAATGGGGAAACTGAGTCTCAGTAAGGAAACAAGATCTGCTCAAGAAATCTCTCAGTACAAATACCAACAAAAGTCTACTCCAAGGAAATGAAAACTAGTCTAACACTAAGAACAATGCACCACTTAGAAAACTCCCTCCAAATAGACTACATTTTGTTATAAAATGCATGAACTTCAGGATGAACTCTGAGGGGAATGCCAATGACCTGGAAATAAACGTGGCAATCCTGCTTAGTGAGCACCTGCTGTATACCAGATACAGGGATGGGTGTTCTTGAGTCACTATTTCAACAAATCCCCACCACAATCCCTCAAGTAGAAGTCACCATCTCTGTTTTTACAGTGTGATTAGTGGAGCTGAGAGTGGTTAAATAACTTGACCACCATCACAGAGATAGTAAACGGTTGATGGGAGACTGGGTTTTTGATCCTGAAAACGTCTTTCCACTCTGGAAGTCTGTGGTTTGAAGAAGATGAGGCAGGGGAGAGAGAATGAGAGGGATGGAGGAAGGAAGGAGCTAACAGGTTTAGGGAAAAACGGGAAAGGTAGGATGGGAAGGACATGTGTAACTGATGCAGACTAGAGCAGACCCTTGCCCTTTGCTTCTTTCTTGAGAAAAGGACACATCAGCACCATGGACAGCTGCTGGCTGTGTAGGTTCAGCCCTTGGAGCTGGATGGGTCATTTGTTTTTAAAAAAGATTTTATTCATTTGGGGAGAGAGAGCACAAGCAGAGGGAGAGGGAATAGCAGGCACCCCACTGAGCAGGGAGCCTGATGTGGGGCTCGATCCCAGGACCCTGAGATCATGACCCCTGCTGAAGGCATTCGCTTAACCAACTGAGCCACCCAGGTGCCCCTTGTGGGTCATATGGATGAATGTGTGGAGGAAGAGAAAGAGCATTTGCTAATTACTCTTCCTTTCTTCCTCTTCCCCACAGCTACCCTGGATACAGAGAGAGGGAAAGACACTTGCTAAAGTCCCTCAAGTGCTGGCCATATGGGATCTGCGTTAAAAGGAAAGAAAGCAAAATGGGTACCCAAAAGACTTGAGATTGCCTTGAAGAGAGTCAAGTAAGACAAAGGATTTGAGGTGAGCAGACCTGGGTCCTAGTACCAACACACCAACTTGCTCTGTGACTTTTAGTCAGTCACTTAACCTCTCTGAGCTTCATGTACCTCCTCTGCAAAATGTTAATATTTTAAAAAGGAAAAACCTTGTCCCTCTCCTACTATTGTTGTAGGGAGGGAAATGTGTTTTTCAAGCTATGAAATTCTAAGCAAATGCTCCTTGTAGCTGTCACTATTTTCCTCCTCATTAACCATCTGTAGTGCTCCGTGTATTCACCCAGCCCTGAGCAGAACTGAAAAAACTCAGCTGGAGGATTCCAGTGCTCCCACCCAGAGCTTCAACAGTAGCTGTGGAAGCTGTAGCCCCTCATGGGTCCTGAGTCCCCAAATCTGGTCGGAATTTGCTGAGCCTGAAAGAAGGGGTGAATGTCTTGCATTTTTCCCCCTACCCCAATCTTTGGAGCTCTGTGTGGGCAGCCAGCTGATGAGCTATAATTGGGGGGAATGGACAGCCATCTCTCCCTGTTCCTGTCTCTATGCTACAAACACGCTTCATCAGCTTCTTCTCTGGGCACTGTGCCCCTCCGGCCTCCCACGGCTTCCTTTGTGTGGCCAACAAGCCATTTCTGCCACCCGCCTGCTTTGGCCCTGACATGGGTCTGCAACTCTCCTTTGCTTTTCATTAACACCTCCTTGAGCTACCTCTTTCCCTCCCTGCCACCTCTTGGCTTGGCCCCCACCCCCCCACCCCCATCACAGACATCACCACAGCAACCGGTTCCAACCAGGTTTCAACGAGCATCCAGCTACTTCAATCTGCAAAGAGGCGCCTGCCAATATTCCCTGTCTATCCAGTAGGCCTTCCTACCCTCTTGTTCTTTCTGCAGTGAGTCCCATCCCCTTTCTGTTGCACAGATGGGCCCTAAGGCCATTGACTCATCATGTCCTTTCCTACAGTCATCCCAAATGTGCAGAGCTCAAGGTGGGATGGGATCCCAGATCCACTCACCACAACCCCTAACACACATACATACACAGACTATACACACACGTACTTCCAGGCACACACCACCTCCCAGATAAATCTAGGCAAAGACACAACACACTGTTGCAACACACACACACACACGACACACAGACATGCAAGCCTATGGCACAGTGACAAGCACATAGTCACACATACCACATTCACACATACA